>JBBGZY010001653.1:872500-1122478 GCA_037952925.1 Lithobates clamitans | reverse complement strand
ACACAACAAAGAAGTGACGATAAACTGACAAAAAAAGCCAAAAGCTGAGTAATCATGCCAGATGGAGGTAGTCCACCTAGAATAAAATATCCTTTAAGACTAGTAACCACACACTCCGAAAGGTACATATGGGTGGAACAAACAAAACTGGCGGCCACTCTTCATTTCCTGGCATGCTATCAAAGCATGGTTGGTCCATCTGCAATGGCACCTATGGTCTTACACTAGGATTAGACTCAGCGCTCCTGCAGGAAAATGGGATATTATGGAGAGCTTGCAGAAGGCAAGTATAAGTGGATGGGGGGTGCCTTATCAAGAGAACCTGTCACTTTTCCCACATCTTCATACTCTCCCGCCGCTTTTTGCACCTATTGGTATTCTCAGAAATACCAAATACTTTCAGGTACGGGGGAGCATATGACCTGCTTCACTTACTCACTGGATGTAATGCTTCAGGACTAGGTGGTCAATGGCCAAGCCTGAATACTCTCATGTAGGGTAGGAGAGAACATCATTAAGCCCAAGTAAGCTCTGACACAGACCAACATGAAGCTCACACTAGAATTAGACTCTACACTACCACAGGTAAATTAATAAGGAGAGCTTGCATAAGGCAATTATGGGTGGATGGGGCTGCCTTATCAACCTGTCAACTTTGCCCACATCTCTCCCCCCACTCTTTGCATCTGTCGGAACCCTCAGAATTACCCAGTACTTCCAGATATGAGGAAGCATATGACCTGCTTTCCTAGGATGTGGTGCTCCAAGACTAGGTGGCCAATGGTCAAGCCTGAATACTTTTATGTAAGTTAGGAGAGAACATCCTTAAGCCCATGTGAGCTCTGACACAGACCAACATGAAGCTCACACTGGCATTGGACTCCGCACTCCTGCAGGTAAACAGGATATTAAGAAGAGCTTGTGGAAGGTAAATATCAGTGGACGGGTGTGCTTTATCAAGAAAACCTGTCACTTTTCCTATTTATTGCAGAAATAAAAAATTAAGGTCATAAAGAGTGATAGGATCCGCTGCTACACCTGCATAGCAGCTGGGAAACCTACTGAGAAACCCACAAGAAACACAGTATTGTATGCAGGCATGTACTATTTTTTACTTGTAGTTTTGACATTTGTGCCTTTAAAAAGAAAATAGAAAAAAACATTTAATGATGTATTAATGATTGCAGAGCTGCATTAATATGCATGTCTTCCTGGAGTTTAGCTTTAATTTTTAATTAGTTTTACCTATCTTTATTCTTTTACACCATATAAGTTCCCACCCCAGTACCATGGAATCTCTCTCCTCCTGCATTCTCCATATCATTCACTAAGTAAAAACCTTGAACAGGAAAGTGAGATGCTCTCATCAAAACAACTTAAATTATTTAAAAGCTTTTTAATTTTCAAAACCCATTCCTCAGTTGTTACCTTTGTTCATCTCCTCAATGGCTCTCAATACATCTTCAGAAGGAGGTTTTGCTGTTGGTTGTGGAGCTGGATTGCAAGAAATTATATAATATACCAGTGAATAATCTTATAATATCATTCAGTTTCATAATTTTAAATAAATCTGTAAGTTAGCCCATTCTCTACCCCCCAACCCACCAACTGATACCATCTCTATGCTCCCCTGTGACTGTTTTCATCTGTTGGAACCCTAAGAATTAGTCAATTCCAAGTCTGGGTGCTCATGTGACCTGCTTCTCTTGCTCCCAGGATGAAGTGCTTGGGGCCTAGGTGGCCAATGGCTAAGCCCAAACAATCTCACACGGGGAAGGGGAGAAGGGTATTAACCCTGTGTAAGCTCTGACAAAGCCCAACATGGAGCCTACACAAGAATTAAACTACTGTAGTTAAATAGAATAATAAAGAGAACTTGTAGAAGTAAGTATTTGCAGATGGAGGTGACCATGGGGGGTGCCCATTCTTTATGAAAATTAAGCCAATGGGTCATAAAGAATCCTAGGTCTTGCTGTTATTATGGCTGCAGATCAGCTGGAAAACCTACCAAGAAATCCACAAGAAACATGGTCTTGGAGGTAAGTATGCATGTATTATGTTTTTACTTTGTAGTTTTGGAGTATTTTCAGGTAGTGCACTTGTATCCACACTTAATATAGATACAAAGTTCAAACTGTTTACTCATAAATAATCTGTTGGGACCAATCGTTCCAGTTTAGTAATACTGTCGGTTAAATTGAATAGCAGGATTTGGGATTGAGTTTTTATCAGTGCAGTGGGAGAAGATAGAGAGTAACTGTGCTCACAGAGTGGTCAAGAACATCGGGTTTGTTTGCCCCCAGAAATGTTCCCAAAAATGGTCCAAAGTCGCAATGCTGATTTACTAAAATATTATTTTTCACTATGGTCTGTGTGCCATTCAGTAGTCAGATTTAAGCAAAATGTAAAAATCATAATCTTTTGTGTTAATGTACATATTGTACATAACAGTGACAATTACATTTTCCAAATAATTCAAGAACATTTTGGAAGTGTCTGCTACAATTCACTATCACAGACTTTCTTAAACTTTTTAACATAGAGGAACCCTTGAAATAACTTTTCATCAAAATTAAGGAGCTTCTACATAACTAATAATAAATATTATATTTATATACCATGGTTCATTAACACAACCAGAAAACTGAGATATTAGAATAAATAAAAAGAAAGGAATGCGCCATACTTAGATGTATGTTCTTACATTGGTCACCATTGGGAGAGCCAGTAAGGAAAAGCCACTGGTGGTCATTGGGAGAGTCAGTAAAGAATAACCCCATTACACTGCTTGTCATTGGGAGAGTCAGCAGGAGAAAAGCACCATTACACTGGTGGTCACTGGGATAGTCAGTGAGAAAAGAGCCCCGTTACGCTGGTGGCCATTGGGAGAGTCAGTGAAGAAGAACCCCATTACACTAGTCGTCATTGGGACAGTCAGCAGGAAAAAAGCACCATTACGCTGGGGGTCATTGGGAAATGTAGTGAGAGAAAAGCCCCATTACACTGGTCATTATTGGAGAGTTTGTGAAAGAAGGGCCCTTATACACTGGCACTCATTGGTAGAGTCAGTATAGATAAATTCCATTACACTGGTGGTCAATGGGAGAGTCAATGAGAGAACAGTTGAATACCTTGGGGGTCTTAAGCGAGAGTCCGTGGAGAGGGGGCGTATTATACTGGTGCTTTGTGGAAGAGTCAGTGAAAAAAGAGCCCTATTACACTGGTGGCCATTGGAAGAGTCAGTGAAGAATAACCCCATTACACTCGTTGTCACTGGGAGAGTCAGCAGGAGAAAAAGCGCCATTACACTGGTGGTCACTGGGATAGTCAGTGAGAAAAGAGCCCCATTACACTGGTGGTCATTGGAACAGTCAGTGAAGAAGAACCCCATTACACTGATAGTCATTGGGAGAGTCAGTGAGAGAAAAGCCCCACAGTTGATTACCTTGGGGGTCTTAAGCGAGAGTCCGTGGAGAAGGGGCATATTATACTGGTGGTTTGTGAAAGAGTCAGTGAAAAACGAGCCCCATTACACTGGTGGTCATTAAAAAAGTCTGAGAGAAGAGCCCCATTACACTGGTCGTTATTGAAATAGTCTGTGAAAGAAGGGCCTTATTACACTGGCGCTTTGTGGGCGAGTCAGTGAAAAAAGAGCCCCATTACACTGGTGCACTGGTGGTCAATGGATGAGTCAGTGATAGAAGAGCCCCATTACACTGATTGTCATTGAGAGAGTCCGACGAAGAAAAGCACCATTACACTGGTGCTCATTGGGAGAGTCAGTGGTGAAGGGCCCCATTACACTGGTGGTCATTGGGAGAGTTAATGAGAGAAAGGTTGATTACTTTGGGGGTCTTAAGAAGTGAACATGGAGAAGAGGCCCCATTACACTGGTGGTCAATTGATGAGTCAATGGTGCCTTGTTTGGAAATCAGTGAAAAAAGAGCCCCACTTGTGGTCAATGGATGATTCAGTGAGAGAAGAGCCTCATGACACTGGTTGTCATTGGGAGAGTCAGTGGAGAAGGGCCTAATTACGCAGCTGGTCGTTGGGACAGTCAGTGAGAGAAAACCTCCATTACATTGGTGGGCATTGGGAAAATCAGTGAAGAAAAAGCCCCATTACATTGGTGTTTAGTGGGTAGAATGCCCCCTTACAGATAGCTAAAGGATCACTGGTGTCAATGGTACCTTATCTGAAAGACAGATATTGCTCAGTGCTCAAGAAACCCATAATAACCTCTGCAGGACCCTTGGGGTTCTACAGAACCCTGGTTGACAAAGGCTACACTATCAATTTGAGAATTTTCAAGAATTTACTAAGAAATTCCAATTGCGAGGAATTTAGAGGGTATTTTTTTTTTTCAATTTCTTACCTTGGAACTGATACTGGAGGAGGCCAGGCCCCTGAAAGATAAGTAAGCAATTTTGAAATGCAATTAGAAACAGGTCTTTTAATAAGGGCAAGATATAGTATGTTTTCAGTGAGTACACATTTTTAAGCGGAACTATTGGCACAAAAACGTTCAAATATAAGACAATCGAATGTTTTTAAAGACAGTGTAGGTGTATTTTTTGCTGGCTAGGCAAGAGTTCTGTAAAATATATTGTTTTATTTGTTGTGTGCAAATCCATTCAATGTGCACCAAGCCCTAAAATCTAGTCTTAAATAGGTATGATTGCCATTTTTGTTTAGCTTACTGGATGTGATGGGTACACATTAGATACCCTCAGCTGCCATAGACTAGAGTTAGGAAGACAAAGGGGCCTTGATCGGCAGTGCAGCTTCCAGTGATATCTGAAAATGTTGTGCAACTAACAGGAAGGGGCAGATAAAATACCAGTTACCCATACCCTCCCCCCTCCTTTTCTATGACACTGTTACACAGAGGCTCTTTTCCTTGCTTCTGCAGGCAAACAGGAAGCAAAGCGAAGGTGAGCATAAACAGCTGGTGATGCTTGTAGCTACAAAACCTGTTCATTTACTCCTTATGGACTCACTTCCCCCCATGCTCTCTGTTGCACCCCTGTGCTCTCCACATCCCCCTTTGCTATATGCCGCCCCCCATGCTCTCTGCCGCCCCCTGTGCTCTCCACATCCCCCCATGCTCTCTGCCGCCCCCCCTGTGCTCTTCACATCCCCCCATGCTATCCGCTGCCCCCCTGTGCTCTCCATATCCCCACATGCTCTCCGCCGCCCCCCTGTGCTCTCCAACCCCCCCATGCTCTCTGCTGTCCCCCTGGGCTCTCCACACCCCCCCATGCTCTCTGCCGCCCCCCCTGTGCTCTCCACATCCCCCAATGCTCTCCACCACCCCCTGTGCTCTCCACACCCCCCCATGCTCTCCGCCACCCCCTGTGCTATCCACAGCCCCCTGGCTCTCTGCTGTCCCCCTGTGCTCTCCACATCCCCCCATGCTCTCCGCCGCCCCATGCTCGCCACATCCCCCCATGCTCTCTGCTGCCCCCTGCGCTCTCTGCATCCCCCCATACTCTCCACTTCCCCCCTGTGCTCTCCTCTTCCTCCCTGTGTTTTCTGCCTCTCCTCTGTGCTCTTGCCCTATCCCAGGTTGCCGCCCCATAGGTGGCAACCCTATGTGTAATGTCAAGTGACTCCAGAATGTATGTCCTTGTGATGTGTAGCCGTCTCTTGAATACCACCAGTAAAGTGCAGCAAAACTACTTCTTGTGTGGACATTCCTTCTTTGGTGATACAAAGGTCTATAGGCAGGAGTGTCATGTGGAGGCCTATGGCAAGGATCAGGGCACAGGATGGTGGAGGGTTCGGCCTCAACAGGAGGGACAGTGTTCTAGCAGGGCTGCAGTGGGGGTAGGGACTTGTGCTCTTGGCACCAAAGCCAGCCAACCATGAAGTCCCTTTAACAAGTGCCTTGTTCTAATTAAACAAATGGAGCTTAAAGTGGTTGTAAAGGCAGAAGGTTTTTCTTTTATCCTAATGCATTCTATGCATTAAGATAAAAAGCCTTCTGTGTGTAGCAGCCCCCCAAATACTTATCTGAGCCCCATCTCAATCCAGCGATGTTGTACAAGAAACTTGGCTGTCTGGGACTCCCTCTCCTAATTGGCCAAGACAGTAGGGAAGCGCCATTGGCTCCCCCTGCTGTCAATCAAAGTCAGTGAGCCAATGAGAAGAGAGAGTGGGCAGGGCCAAACTGCGGCTCCGTGTCCGAATGGACACACAGATCAGCGGCTCGGCTCGGGTGCCCCCACAGCAAGCTGTTTGCTGTGGGTGCACTGAACAGGAGGGAGGGGAAGGAATGCCGAAGAGGGACCTGAGAAGAGGAGGATCTGGGCTGCTCTGTGCAAAACCATTACACAGAGCGGGTAGGTATGACATGTTTGTTATTTTTAACAAAAAAAAAAATAGACTTTAGTATCATTTAAAAGCAAGCTATACCTATCGAGTTTGTCTCTTTAGCTAGCCCATACTGCTTTAGGAATCCTGTGCATTAAAGCATTACAAAGAATTCTTGTGTATCGTGTTATTTAGAGCTGGAAAATGTTACATTTTTCATACAGTAAGAATGAGTGAGAATTTCTGGCAGTATTTTTACTGCCGTCTGTATCTCCTGTGCCGTTGCCCCTTTTAAGGGCATCACAGGGACAGGAAGTAAGAGAAAATGCCCCTAATTGGCTCATAGACAGAAATAAAAATTGTAACTTTACTTCACTCTCTCCCATTCTTCCTCACAATTGAAAATAGAAAGAACATTTTTAAAAACGTATAAAATTACATTAAAAGCATTCAAATAAAATTGGTTCAAACCATTGTAGGTTCCCTATAGGAGAATGAAGCAGATAATACTTACCTCTAGTGGGACGCTGTGCACATAAACATTGATACAAAGGAGTAGCGATATCAGCCAATTCCTCTCCATTCTCTTTTCTGGATTGCTATCCTTTCCTTTCAGGTCTGACGAAGATGTTCCTGTGTCTCACACCTACTCCTTATATACTACATGAAGGGCGGATAATTGTCACACTTCTATCCCTGGAACTAACGTTCTTCTCAACACCTCCAAGCTAATTACACATTACCAAAGACATCTACATGTATGAAACTTCGGGTCGTGTAATGAAAATGTAGTTAATGGCACTATATAAATACCTGCAATAAGTAAATAAATAAGAGGGTCCCACTTATAAGAGCTTACAATCTAATAGGGTGGGGTAAAGTGTTCAACCCCGTGTTTTGCAATATTAATGAGACATGTGCAGTTTGTTTAGTTCTGAATTTGTTTCTTTTTTTTATTTTTTTTTATTTCGACAAATTTATTCATTCGGAAATATCCAAATTAACGAAAACCCTTTTAGGAAATTATTCTGAATATTCGTAAATTCGAATTTTCGTAATTTTGTAGATTCGAAAATTCAAAAACAAAAAAACCCAAGAATTCGAAAATCTGAAATAATAACTAACTAAAAATAACTGAACTATTACTAACTATTAAATTATAGGTATTGTAATTTCCTTACAAATTTGGCTGTTAGTGAACGCAACGAATACGAATTTATCCAAAGTTACGACTTGTCCGAAATAACGAATGCCGCATCTAAACAAATGGAAAGTAATGAATTAATAATAATAAAAATAAGTAACAATAATAATAATAAAAAAAAACGTTTTATGATTATTATTATTTATTATTAATTAGTTCCGTTCCATTTGTTTAGATGCGGCATTCGTCATTTCAGTTAATTCGTAACTTCGGATAAATTCGTATTCGTTACGTTCGCTAACAGCCAAATTTGAAAGGAAATTCCAATACCTATAATTTAATAGTTAGTTATTATTAGTTAGTTAGCTAGTTATTCTTTTGAATTTTTGGATTTTCAAATTTTCGAATTTACGAATTTTCTAATTTACGAATTGCGATTATAACGAATGACTCGAAAAACTGAAAAAAAAACAACCAAACAAATTAAACGAAAACTAAAACGAACACATTTTTGCTATCATAACGAATGACTCGAAAAAACAAACAAAAACAAATGAAACGAAAACTAACAAACATTTTTTTCGGCAGTGCACATGTCTAACAGGCACCCCCCTCCACGTGCACGTAAAAGCCATGTATCCCAGGCTGCGCTTGCCCCCATGGGTGAGCCTGGGACCAGCATGGCTTCTTTGCTGACCCTGAAGCGGTGTGTAAAACATCACATCCGGGTCCCCCTGTTATGTGTGGGAAGAAACGAACGCAGTGCATTACATTCAGTGGAGCATAGGTGAGACATCCTTCTTCTAGACCCTGGATATTTCATTAATTAAGCAAAAAATCATCACATGAGGGACTTTTTGTCCCCTATGTGATAAAAATAAAAAAACGTAAAAAACTAATTTTTGTTAAAAAATTATAAGTTACACCCAAGCACATAAAATCGCCGCCCCCCCCAAAAAATGTTTTTGAGGGCCCCACGTCTACAAACGTAAGCTCATACGCCGGGGGCGCCTACGCGTGAAAACATTGATTGAAATACAGATCTTACATATCGCCGTACATGCCAGAGTGAGAGCAGTAATTATATAATATTTTATTTTATATATATATATATATATATATATATATATATGGCTTTTTTTCAGCGGGAACGCGGTGGAACGCAGTTCCAGCAACTCCAGCACTGACTGTATGCAATGGCAAGGGGTGCTGGGTGTTCTGCACGATCTATTGATGCTGACTGCTGGGGGATTTATTTCAGCAAGTGGGGATCTTTTGTTGCTGAGGTGGTCTGTTGTTGCTGGTGGGGGGCCTACTGTTGCTGAGGGTGGGTCTTATATTGCTAGGGGGTCAGTTGCTGCTGGGAGAGATCTACTGTTGAGGAAGGCATCTTCTTGTGGGGAGATCTGTTGTTGCTGCCGGGAGTCTATTGTTGCTAGGGGGGAAATTTTATTGAGAGTGGTCCATTGTTGTTAGAGGGATCTACTGTTGCTGGTGGGGCGGGGATATATTGTTACTGGCTGCAGGGGATCTATTTTACTGCTTTTCTTTTTATGATTACCATATTCCATACAAAGTACTTGCACCACAAAATAATACTTGGTTTCTATACTTTCTAAAAAAGCAGTAATGGGAGGTGGGTAGGGGGTGAAACCAAGGAACAGAGCTCGGAGGTGGGTAAGCGTGGAACCAAGGATTGGTGCTTGGAGGTGTGTAGGGGTGGAACCAAGGAACGGTGCTTGGAGGTGGGTACGGTGGAACCAAGTCTCAGAGGTGGGTAGGCATGGAACCAAGGAACGGTGCTCATAGGTGGGTAGGCGTGGAACCAAGGAACGGTGCTTGGAGGTGTGTAGGGGTGGAACCAAGGAACGGTGCTTGGAGGTGGGTACGGTGGAACCAAGGCTCAGAGTTGGGTAGGCGTGGAACCAAGGAACGGTGCTTGGAGGTGGGTAGGGGTGGAACCAAGTCTCAGAGGTGGGTAGGCATGGAACCAAGGAACGGTGCTCATAGGTGGGTAGGTGTGGAACCAAGGAACGGTGCTTGGAGGTGTGTAGGGGTGGAACCAAGGAACGGTGCTTGGAGGTGTGTAGGGGTGGAACCAAGGAACGGTGCTTGGAGGTGGGTACGGTGGAACCAAGGCTCAGAGTTGGGTAGGCGTGGAACCAAGGAACGGTGCTTGGAGGTGGGTAGGGGTGGAACCAAGTCTCAGAGGTGGGTAGGCATGGAACCAAGGAACGGTGCTCATAGGTGGGTAGGTGTGGAACCAAGGAACGGTGCTTGGAGGTGGGTAGGGGTGGAACCAAGGAACGGTGCTTGGAGGTGTGTAGGGGTGGAACCAAGGAACGGTGCTTGGAGGTGGGTACGGTGGAACCAAGGCTCAGAGTTGGGTAGGCGTGGAACCAAGGAACGGTGCTTGGAGGTGGGTAGGGGTGGAACCAAGTCTCAGAGGTGGGTAGGCATGGAACCAAGGAACAGTGCTCATAGGTGGGTAGGCGTGGAACCAAGGAACGGTGCTTGGAGGTGGGTTGGGGTGGCACCAAGCAATGGTCCTTGAAGGTGGATAGGGGTGGAACCAAGGAACGGTGCTTGGAGGTGTGTAGGGGTGGAACCAAGGAACGGTGCTTGGAGGTGTGTAGGGGTGGAACCAAGGAACGGTGCTTGGAGGTGGGTACGGTGGAACCAAGGCTCAGAGTTGGGTAGGCGTGGAACCAAGGAACGGTGCTTGGAGGTGGGTACGGTGGAACCAAGGCTCAGAGTTGGGTAGGCGTGGAACCAAGGAACGGTGCTTGGAGGTGGGTAGGGGTGGAACCAAGTCTCAGAGGTGGGTAGGCATGGAACCAAGGAACAGTGCTCATAGGTGCGTAGGCGTGGAACCAAGGAACGGTGCTTGGAGGTGGGTTGGGGTGGCACCAAGCAATGGTCCTTGAAGGTGGATAGGGGTGGAACCAAGGAACGGTGCTTGGAGGTGTGTAGGGGTGGAACCAAGGAACGGTGCTTGGAGGTGTGTAGGGGTGGAACCAAGGAACGGTGCTTGGAGGTGGGTACGGTGGAACCAAGGCTCAGAGTTGGGTAGGCGTGGAACCAAGGAACGGTGCTTGGAGGTGGGTAGGGGTGGAACCAAGTCTCAGAGGTGGGTAGGCATGGAACCAAGGAACGGTGCTCATAGGTGGGTAGGTGTGGAACCAAGGAACGGTGCTTGGAGGTGTGTAGGGGTGGAACCAAGGAACGGTGCTTGGAGGTGTGTAGGGGTGAAACCAAGGAACGGTGCTTGGAGGTGGGTACGGTGGAACCAAGGCTCAGAGTTGGGTAGGCGTGGAACCAAGGAACGGTGCTTGGAGGTGGGTAGGGGTGGAACCAAGTCTCAGAGGTGGGTAGGCATGGAACCAAGGAACAGTGCTCATAGGTGGGTAGGCGTGGAACCAAGGAACGGTGCTTGGAGGTGGGTTGGGGTGGCACCAAGCAATGGTCCTTGAAGGTGGATAGGGGTGGAACCAAGGAACGGTGCTTGGAGGTGGGTAGGGACAGAGAAAAGGGGTGACTCCGACAGGGGGAGTTCCTATGCCTATTTTCTGAGAAAAAAAGCCCTGTGTGTATATATATATATATATATATATATATATATATATATATATATATATATATATATATATATATATATATTATAGAATAATTAAGTTGTTTAATTAAATAGCACCAGAGCTCCTACATAACGCTAAACTGATGACCTGCATATGTTTTTTTAAAGTGTTGCCTATGGAAAATATAGGGTACTGAACTTTGTCACAATTTCAAGGGCACACACAATTTTAAACATTTGACATGTTGGGTAATTTATTGCATTTTTGTGCCCTAAAATTAACTGTAGTGTATGTTTTTATATTTTGCATTTCCTAGACCTTTTTTGTAATATCATGTGACATAAAAAACTGGTACAACCACTATTTTATTCTCCAGGGTGTCTGCTTTCAGAAAATCTTTGATGCTTGGAAGTTTTAAGCAATCCTCAGGCCAAAAATGATTTTTTTTTTTTAAACATGTGCAAAAATGCAAAAATGGCTTTGACAGAGCTGCATGCTCAGAAAGTGCTTAAAAAAACTGGAGGGCTTAATATCACTGTAGGGATTGTTGATCTGTGCCCTATTGGTTAATGTAAAGTGTCATTTTTTAAACACCAACTGAATCTTCAGTTTAAAACAGCTAAATATATTTCAGGTGCATCAACAAAAAAAAAGGGGTGACAAGTCCTACAGATCTTTTAATTTAGAAAGCAGCCACAGCCTGAGTAGGAAATGAAGTGCTGCTCCTTGCTCTCTGTTTAGAAGCTGAGGTCTCTCTGCAGAGGTCCAACATGTCTACTGCTGAGTTAGAGATAGAAACGCTCCAATCAGCAGGGAGCATGAGAATTGCTGATCGCAGATCTATAGCATACCTCCCAACCGTCCCTGATTTGGAGGGACTGTCCCTGATTTGGAGCAATGTCCCTCTGTCCCTCATTCCTCCTCATTTGTCCCTCATTTTGCTCTGATCTATATAGTTATATATAAAATGCACTTTTTATGTTTCAAAAAGTGTTTCCCAGTGCTAAACCTTTCATCCAAATTCTATATTGCTGATAATTGCTGAGCCAATATAAAGGAATAGTAGTGGTAAAAAAGCACTAGTGGATTTAATGAACCTTTTTTTGTTTGGTTAATTCTTTTTTAAGGGGGTGTGGCAGGGGGCGTGTCCTATGCCTACATACGTTTGGTAGTAGTTGTCCCTCATTCCCATCTCTAAATGTTGGGGGGTATGCGATAGGTCCAACTCAACAGGAGGTGTGTGCCGGAGCTGTGCAGAGAGGCCACTGCTTCCACATAGAGAGCAAGGATCCTTCTCTGCAACATTCTGGCATGGGGACAGGCTTTTCTACTCAGGCTGTGGCTGCTTCCTAAAGAACAAAAAACTGTAAGACTTTGCACACTTTTTGGTTTTGATGGAAAGTATTTAGATGATTTAAAGTGGTTGTAAACCTCAGACATCAAACATGGACAAAGCATATCATTCTATAGTGTGTACTTGTCTCAATCCAGAGCACTAAGTGTCATTTCTGTCTGCTGTCTCCTTCCTCTGCTGTCACCATGACTCACTTCTGACAAGTTCTCCTGACACCAAGAGAAAAATGGTGACAGGGGAGGAAGCTCCAGCACACAGCCTGTGATTGGCAGCCTCAGCTCTGTTCTGTGTCCTGTGCAAAGGGTAGGGTTTCCACTTTTTCTTCAAGCAAAACCCGAACACTTTAGCAGCACACAGTAAATGTTTTTTGTTTTAGTATACACTATAGGATTGTAACAAACCTGGGACACCTTTGGGCACTCCAAAGACAATAGTAGCGTGGCGCACATAGTGCCCCCTTCACCCTCCTGTCAAACTTTGTTTAAAGCCACATTCCTGTCTGAATAATGTGTCTGGGTTTCAGGAGGACTGAAGCCCGGACACATGATTCAAAACCCGGATTGTTCGGGCGAATCCCGGACAGGTGGTAACCCTAGTGAAGGGGTTGTATCCCTTTCCTCCAATCAGCTCTCAGAGCTCTCCTCACTGAACTCTGCAGAGTGTAACTTCAGCTCCCGCCCTCTGTTTTCTGACAGCTTAACTTGACTTTAAATAGATGTAGAGAAGTGAAGACTGCAGATAAACAGGCACAGCTTATGAAGGAGGGTGCCTTTCCCAGGCTCCCCTGCCTGGGGGGAGCCCAGGACTGTTCCGGCCGGCAAAATCCTGCGCAGCGAAGAGAGAGAGTAAATGACGTTGTTCCTCCCTCCGAGTCGATGAGGATTCTGTCACTTCTGGTTTTGAATCTTTGTTTACAGGCCTATTACCAGCCAGTGAAGCAGCCGATCAGACCGATCTTTGTCTGATCGACTGCATTGGGGCCAGAGGAGAGATCTGGGGTCCATGTTATCACAAGAGATTTTGTTCGACCCTTGTGATACTGTAGCAATAAAGTTGATTTTAAAAAAAAAAGATTAAGGGTAAGGTTTTAAAAAAAAACAAATAAAATTGATATCCTTTTTTTCCCACAAATAGAGCTTTCCTTTGGTGGTATTTGATCATCTCTGCGTTTTTATTTTTTGCGCTAGAAACAAAAATAGTTTGAAAAAAACAATATTTTTTACAGTGGGGACGGAAAGTATTCAGACCCCCTTACATTTTTCACTCTTTGTTATATTGCAGCCATTTGCCTAAATCATTTAAGTTCATTTTTTTCCTCATTAATGTACACACAGCACCCCATATTGTACACACAGCACCCCATATTGTACACACAGCACCCCATATTGACAGAAAAACACAGAATTGTTGACTTTTTTGCAGATTTATTAAAAAAGAAAAACTGAAATATCACATGGTCCTAAGTATTCAGACCCTTTGCTCAGTATTTAGTAGAAGCCCCTTTTGATCTAATACAGCCATGAGTCTTTTGGGGAAAGATACAACAAGTTTTTCACACCTGGATTTGGGGATCCTCTGCCATTCCTCCTTGCAGATCCTCTCCAGTTCTGTCAGGTTGGATGGTAAACGTTGGTGGACAGACATTTTTAGGTCTCTCCAGAGATGCTCAATTGGGTTTAAGTCAGGGCTCTGGCTGGGCCATTCAAGAACAGTCACGGAGTTATTGTGAAGCCACTCCTTCGTTATTTTAGCTGTGTGCTTAGGGTCATTGTCTTGTTGGAAGGTAAACCTTCGGCCCAGTCTGAGGTCCTGAGCACTCTGGAGAAGGTTTTCGTCCAGGATATCCCTGTACTTGGCCGCATTCATCTTTTCCTCGATTGCAACCAATCGTCCTGTCCCTGCAGCTGAAAAACACCCCCACAGCATGATGCTGCCACCACCATGCTTCACTGTTGGGACTGTATTGGACAGGTGATGAGCAGTGCCTGGTTTTCTCCACACATACCGCTTAGAATTAAGGCCAGAAAGTTCTATCTTGGTCTCATCAGACCAGAGAATCTTATTTCTCACCATCTTGGAGTCCTTCAGGTGTTTTTTAGCAAACTCCATGTGGGCTTTCATGTGTCTTGCACTGAGGAGAGGCTTCCGTCGGGCCACTCTGCCATAAAGCCCCGCACTGGTGGAGGGCTGCAGTGATGGTTGACTTTCTACAACTTTCTCCCATCTCCCGACTGCATCTCTGGAGCTCGGCCACAGTAATCTTTGGGTTCTTCTTTACCTCTCTCACCAAGGCTCTTCTCCCCGATAGCTCGGTTTGGCCGGACGGCCAGCTCTAGGAAGGGTTCTGGTCATCCCAAACGTCTTCCATTTAAGGATTATGGAGCCCACTGTGCTCTTAGGAACCTTAAGTGCAGCAGAATTTTTTTGTAATCTTGGCCAGATCTGTGCTTTGCCACAATTCTGTCTCTGAGCTCTTCAGGCAGTTCCTTTGACCTCATGATTCTCATTTGCTCTGACATGCACTGTGAGCTGTAAGGTCTTATATAGACAGGTGTGTGGCTTTCCTAATCAAGTCCAATCAGTATAATCAAACACAGCTGGACTCAAATGAAGGTGTAGAACCATCTCAAAGATGATCAGAAGAAATGGACAGCACCTGAGTTAAATATATGAGTGTCACAGCAAAGGGTCTGAATACTTAGGACCATGTGATATTTCAGTTTTTCTTTTTTAATAAATCTGCAAAAATGTCAACAATTCTGTGTTTTTCTGTCAATATGGGGTGCTGTGTGTACATTAATGAGGAAAAAAATGAACTTAAATGATTTTAGCAAATGGCTGCAATATAACAAAGAGTGAAAAATTTAAGGGGGTCTGAATACTTTCCGTCCCCACTGTACATTCTGCTATGAAACATATCAAATAATTTTTTTAATTAAAAATCAAATTTCGTCATCAATTTAGGCCAATATATATTCTGCTACCTATTTTACCTATTTTTAAAAAAAAATTAAAAAAATCCCAATAAGCGTATATTGATTGGTTTGCGCAAAAGTTATTGCATCTACAAACGATGTAATTTTTTTTAAAATTTTTTTTTTACTACTAATGGCGGCGATTGGCGACTTATAGTGGGACTGGGATATTGCGGCAGACAGGCGGGACTCTAACTGATTTTGTTTTTTACACTTTTTTGGGACCAGTGACATTAATACAGTGATCAGTGCTAAAAAAAAAATATGCACTGTCACTGTAAATAAAAAAATGTAAAAAATCTAATTTCTTCATCAATTTAGGCCAATATTTATTCCTCTACATATTTTTGGTAAAAAAAATCCCAATAAGCTTATATTGATTGGTTTGCACCAAAGTTATAGCGTCTACAAATTCTGGGGATATTTTTATGGCATTTTTATTTATTCTTTTACTAGTAATGGCGGCGATCAGTGATTTTCAGCAGGACTGTGTCATTGCAGCGGATGAATCGGACACCTAACTGACACTTTTGACACTTTTTTGGAAACCAGTGACATTACTACAGTGATCAGTGCTAAAGATATGAAGCCGATCTGTCCCTCGGCTCTTGGGTGGAGGCGCCGCGCCATCTTTGGCAAGGGAATCAGGAATCCCCTTCACAGCCTGGTTCCCTACTGCGCATGTGCGAGTCACGCTGCGCGATCCCACTGGTCCCTGCTGTCTTCTGGGACCTGTGTGTCTCCCAGAAGACAGCAGAGGGGGGGGGGGTAGGCTCCGGACATGGCATAGATATCTGCTGGATACTGCGGCTATCTGTGCCCGGAAGTGGGAGCAAATACCTGGATTAGACAGGTATCTGCTCCCCCCTGAAAGGTTCCAAATGTGACACCGGAGGGGGGGGGGGGAGATCCCGAAAAATCCGCTTTAAAAGTGTATTTTTCCCCCAAAAAAAACACTGCGCAAACAACACGTGACATAAACAAAAAAAAAAATTGCAACACCCACCATTTTATTCTCTAGGGCCTCTGCTTATAAAATATAGAATATTTGGTGGTTCTAAGTAAGTTTTTAGCAACAAAATTCTGATTTTTACATGTATGAGACGTGTTAGAATAGACTTGGTAGGGAAGTAGTTAAGTGCACTAGATACGTTTCTGAGCGAATGTTCACATGAATTTGCTCACACATGTGTGTACACCATCCGATCGTACCCTGGCAGTTTATCCCTGTATTTTGGTAAATTGGTCTCATTGTATTTTTTTTTTTTTTTACATTTTATTTGTTAATTAGAATGAAATGATTTGATTAGAGTTACACCTGTTGTTTGTCTGAACAGAATGCAGTTATTGAGCACCTGTCTGCTGAGTGGCACGGCTCAGGTGTACACAGCACACACCCTGTGATTACAAAGGAAAGGGTGTCACTGATCTGGTAGCAGCAAATGATAGAAATAACACTTTATTAACATATCAGCCCCACCAAACAAATGCAAATCACCTTCCAGAGGTAGACAAAGCATTCTGCTGATCACCTGCTGCTATCACTAATAACCCTCCATTATCAGGAATATTGTGTCTGTGACTGCCATGCCTTTC
Source organism: Lithobates clamitans (assembly GCA_037952925.1). Taxonomy (NCBI): domain Eukaryota; kingdom Metazoa; phylum Chordata; class Amphibia; order Anura; family Ranidae; genus Lithobates; species Lithobates clamitans. The sequence goes on along the minus strand of JBBGZY010001653.1, from coordinate 1,105,516 downwards.
CTAGAGGGGTGGGTTTCTTTTATTTTATTTTGAAAATGTCACAGTTACGCACCTCATACCTATTGTCTTATCTTAATATATTATATATCTTTTTTTTTTTTGGGGGGGGGGGGGGGGGGCAGAGAGGACTTCAGTTTAGTACCAGATTTGTATACATATTTTTTATTTCCTAGGTTCTTGGAAGTAAAAAAATGAAGAATAGTAAAAAAAAAAAAAAATCCTGTATTTTTTAAATGCAACGATAATGCAATTTGCAGATATTATATAATTTGTAGTCTACCCTAATGTATTAAATACACTTTTTTTGGGGGGGTGGGCAGAGAGGACTTCAGTTTAGTTCCAGATTTGTATACATATTTTTTATTTTCCTAGGACCGTGGAAGAAAAAAAAAATGAAGAATAGTAAAAAAAAAAAAAAATCCTGTATTTTTTAAATGCAACAATAATGCAATTTGCAGATATTATATAATTTTTAGCCTACTCTAAGGTATTAAATACACTTTTTTTTGGTGGGGGGGGGGGGCAGAGAGGACTTCAGTTTAGTTCCAGATTTGTATACATATTTTTTGTTTCCTAGGTTCTTGGAAGAAAAAAAATGAAGAATAGTAAAAAAAAAAAAAAACTGTATTTTTTTTCAAATGCAACAATTATGCAATTTGCAGATATTATAGAATTTGTAGTCTATCCTAATGTATTAAATACACTTTTTTTTTTGGGGGGGGGGGGGCAGAGAGGACTTCAGTTTAGTACCAGATTTGTATACATATTTTTTATTTCCTAGGTTCTTGGAAGAAAAAAAATGAAGAATAGTAAAAAAAAAAAAAAAAAAATCCTGTATTTTTTTTAAATGTAACAATTATGCAATTTGCAGATATTATATAATTTGTAGTCTACCCTAATGCAATAAATAAACTTTTTTTTATTTTTTATTTCCTAGGTTCTTGGAAGAAAAAAATGAAGAATAGTAAAAAAAAAAAAAAAACCCAAAAAAAAACTGTATCTTTTTTCAAATGCAACAATTATGCAATTTGCAGATATTATATAATTTGTAGTCTACCCTAATGTATTAAATACACTTTTTTTGGGGGGGGGGGGGGCAGAGGGGACTTCAGTTTAGTACCAGATTTGTATACATATTTTTTATTTTCCTAGGAACTTGGAAGAAAAAAATGAAGAATAGTAAAAAAAGAAAAAAAAAATCCTGTATTTTTTCTTTATATGCAACAATAATGCAATTTGCAGATATTATATAATTTGTAGCCTACCGCAATGTATTATATACACTTTTTTTTTAAATGTTGCAGTTTCACACCTCATGCCTTTACTTAGCTATCTTAACATATTAAATATCTTTTTAGTTTTATTTTTTTTTGGGGGGGCGGGGGGAAGGGGGGGCAGATAGGGCTTGCATTTGATAGCAAATTTGTACATGTGTTTTCCTAGGTTTTTTTTTTGGGGGGGGGGGGGGGGGGGGGGCAGAGAGGACTTCAGTTTAGTACCAGATTTCCAGATTTGTATACATATTTTTTTATTTCCTAGGATCTTGGAAGAAAAAATGAAAAATAAGAAAAATAAAAATCCTGTATTTTTTTTCAAATGCAACAATTATGCAATTTTGCAGATATTATATAATTTGTAGCCTACCTCAATGTATTATATACACTTTTTTTTTTTTTGGAAATGTTGCAGTTTCACACCTCATGCCTTTACTTATCTATCTTTTGTTTTTTTTATAACTTCTTTATTTTGTTTTAACAAAGGAAAATGAAGAGCTTCTTCTATAATTGACATACAGCATATGCATACTTGCAACCAAGAACGTATCGTTAAATTTAATACCATTTAACCTTGCCGTTATCTCTAGAGTTATATCAAATGAAAAGTATCTCCATCTAAATTCTACTTTCAAAGTTGCCACCCTAAACCCGCTCAGCCCCCCCCGATTCAGGATCTGGTGCAACAACGACCCCTCCTAATATTCCTGGCCATGGCAGCTAATATCAAACTATTCCCCTCCTTTTCTTTACTACCCCGCCTTAATTAAAAAAATATATATTTTCTTTTAAATCTTTTCCTCTTTCCCTCCCCCTCTCCCTTCTCTTCTCTTCCCCTCCCGCCCCCCCTGGCCCGAGAAGGACCTCGCCCCCCCGGGAGTCACACTAATAAGTTTTCCTCCTTCCTCTGGGGAGACAAAAAGATTCCATGATGACCATGTTTTCATTTAAAATCCTCGTTTTTGTCGGGATGTCCAGACTAAATCCCCCATTCGGTTTACTTCCTCTACCTTCCTAAGTCACATTCCCACCGTGGGAGGTTGTGTCTATTTCCACATCAGGGGGATACAGGCTTTAGCGGCATTCAATAAGTGACACATAATGGACTTTCTGTAGGTTTTAATCGGGATTTCCGATTAAAAGGCCGAAGAGGAAGAAGAAGTCCGGGTCCTCCCGAATTTCAGTACCACTGAATTCTTGGACGATCTCCCGGACCCCTCTCCAAAATGTCCCCTGTTCCAACTGGCAGCGCCAGCAATCATCTGCTATGTTTCGGAAAACATCTTTGGAGTATAACTGGGGTTCTGTATCATTGGGAAATAATTTGTTTCCTGCATTTTCGTACAGGTCACTGTTTTAAATATGGATTGTATTACATTAGTACTTTGGCCTTCCGAAAAAGTCCTACCCAGATCCAGTTCCCATTTTCGCAAAAAGGGCAACTGGTAACTCTCCGATGGTTTGATCAACAGCGCCCACACATCTTTGAGATCGTATGCCAAAGTGGCCCATTTTCCATTCAGTATTTCTCAAAGGGCAGCTGGCTGCGATCCAGGGGGTTTCCGGGGGTCCCATAGTATGTAGCTAAATGTCTTAATTGTGCCGCCCGCCAGAAATCTTATTGAAAAGGACCATTTTATCTGTCAAAGGGGGAAAAGACCACCGCGCTGTATAAATACACACAATTAACACAATCAAGTAATAAAGTGAAAAACAATTGAATAAAAAGGAAAAGCAGCCGCTAAAAGGTGAGATACACACACTAAAACGATCAATAAACAAAGGAAGCAGCGCTGTAAATTAAGTGAAAAAGAATATGAGTGATAAATGAATTAAGTAAATAATTAATCTAAGTAATATTTCATAAAGTTCATGGTCAAATCAGGTAAGTCAATAACAGTCCTAATCAGTGAAGATCTTCAAAGGGTGAGGTAGATGAGGAACCAAGAGCAGGGGTCCCCTTCTAAGGCAGGATTGGAAATAACAATGGGTAAAACCTTCACCGCACCACTGTGATATGGATAAAATGCGAGCTTACCAACCGGCAAGCTTAGGGAAGCTTGCGACCTTAACCCGGTCGGGGCCTTTCTTGGGATGGAGACACCACTAAATCGCTCCTTAGGCCGTGAGTAGCCCACTATTCTCCACGTATAACCAGAGTCTGGATGTTAGGGATACTATACTCCTAGCTAGGAGTTGTTCTCACAGACAATCCCCCAAAAGAAAAGGAAGAGCAACATAGCGTAATCCAGAAAGTTGGGACCCACCTAGCATACGCTATATGGGTCAAACAGGCTTGGATTGCTCACTGGCAATGAAGGTAGGGAACCAAGGGCTGGTGAATGGTGAAGTTGTAACGTTGCTATCCCAAAGAGGTCTTCTTCATATGGAAGCTCGGACACCAACGGACATTACCCACATGTAATGAAGAAGGGGCTCATAGCGTAATTCCGTAAACCATAAAAAATTTATTAAAAGGAAAAACACTTACATTTCAGAATAAAAAGCGCTTGCAAGTAAAATGGCGGCAGTGGGGTCCTTCCGACGCGTTTCGACAAAGTCTTGTATGACGAAACGCGTCGGGAGGACTCCACTGCCGCCATTTTACTTGCAAGCGCTTTTTATTCTGAAATGTAAGTGTTTTTCCTTTTAATACATTTTTTATGGTTTACGGAATTACGCTATGAGCCCCTTCTTCATTACATGTGGGTAATGTTCGTTGGTGTCCGAGCTTCCATATGAAGAAGACCTCTTTGGGATAGCAACGTTACAACTTCACCATTCACCAGCCCTTGGTTCCCTACCTTCATTGCCAGTGAGCAATCCAAGCCTGTTTGACCCATATAGCGTATGCTAGGTGGGTCCCAACTTTCTGGATTACGCTATGTTGCTCTTCCTTTTCTTTTGGGGGATTGTCTGTGAGAACAACTCCTAGCTAGGAGTATAGTATCCCTAACATCCAGACTCTGGTTATACGTGGAGAATAGTGGGCTACTCACGGCCTAAGGAGCGATTTAGTGGTGTCTCCATCCCAAGAAAGGCCCCGACCGGGTTAAGGTCGCAAGCTTCCCTAAGCTTGCCGGTTGGTAAGCGCGCATTTTATCCATATCACAGTGGTGCGGTGAAGGTTTTACCCATTGTTATTTCCAATCCTGCCTTAGAAGGGGACCCCTGCTCTTGGTTCCTCATCTACCTCACCCTTTGAAGATCTTCACTGATTAGGACTGTTATTGACTTACCTGATTTGACCATGAACTTTATGAAATATTACTTAGATTAATTATTTACTTAATTCATTTATCACTCATATTCTTTTTCACTTAATTTACAGCGCTGCTTCCTTTGTTTATTGATCATTTGTATCTGTCAATTCCTGCAGTGTTGGCCAACAACCGGATCTCAAGAAATGCGAGGCCTGATATAATTACTTATCTATCTTAACATATTAAATGTCTTTTTAGTTTTATTTTTGGGGGGGGGGGGGGGGGCAGATAAGGCTTGCATTTGATAGCAGATTTGTATGTGTTTTCCTAGGTTTGTTTTTTTTTTTAAAGTGAAATAAATGTAAAAAAAAAAAAAAATTCTATTTTATAAATGTAAAAAAAAAAAAAAAATTCTATTTTTTTTCAAATGAAACAATTTCACAATTTGTGCCTGTTAACATCTTAACATAAATGTCATTTTTTTGAGGGGAGGGGGCAGATAGGGCTTGCATTTGAAAGCAGATTTATATACGTGTTTTCCTAGGTTTTTTTTTTGGGAAGCAACAATTGCCTGCCCAGATATTATATTTTTAGCATACCCTAACATATTGTATACCTTTTCTTTTGGGGGGGGGGGGGGGGTTGCAGATAGGACCTGAAAGCAGACCTATAGTCATTTTTTCAGCTTTCCATCTATTAAATCTGCCCTTGTTGTTTTTCTGCCAGTAAATCCCTTATGCAGCCCATTTCCTGTTTCTTGTCTGGTCATTAGCCTAGTCTTATGACATCATGCACATCTCTCTCTCAATTTTGTGAGAGTTTGCCAGGAATGGAGGGGAGTCATAAGAGGGCCAATGAGAGCTGCAGGGCTGCAGAGCTGGAGGTGTGCCTCTGTGTGTCTGTGTAAATCCAGCATAATCTATTGTGTGTGTATGTATATATATATATATATATATATATATATATATATATATATATATATATATATATATATATAAAATTTGTATTCACTTCTGGAGGGCTTTGTCCAGTGGAGAGCTGATCCAGACCCCCCGTGCAGACCCCCCAAACTTGGGTAGAAGCCTCTGCATCGGCATTTACTCGTACATGTGCATAGCTCCCAACTGTCCCTGATTTGGAGGGACTGTCCCTGATTTGGAGCAATGTCCCTCTGTCCCTCATTCCATCTTATTTGTCCCTCATTTTGGTCTGCGCTATATAGTTGTATATAAAATGCACTTTTTATGTTTCAAAAAGTGTTTCCCAGTGCTAAACCTTTCATCCAATTTCTAAATTGCTGCATTTGTACATTTTACAAGCCAATATAAAGGAATAGTAGTGGTAAAAAACTCCTTATGGATTTAAGTAACCTTTATTTTTGGTTAATTCTCCTTTAAGGGGGTGTGTCCTATGTCTACATACATTTGTTAGTAGGTGTCCCTCGTTCCCATCTCAAAATGTTGGGAGGTATGCATGTGGCACTTTTTGTTTGGGAAGAAATGCTGTACGCACATGCGTGAGTAAATGCCAATGCAGAAGCCATTGGCTCTATTGCACCGATTTTGAGACAGGACCTGCAAATTAAGGAATAGACGTATAGAATGAAGCCACGTTTGAGGTGGTGAAACTAGTAGAGGTGGAGCCTGGCAGGATTCGAAATTCGAAAATTCGAAAATTCGAAAAAATTAGAAAACTCGGGAATTTGGGAATCCGAAAATCAAAAAATTTAAAAATCTGATAATTTGAAAGATGGAAAATCAATTCAAAATTGATCAATTCAAAATTCAAAATAATAACTAACTAATAATAACTAACTATTAAATTATAGGTATTGGAATTTCCTTTCAAATTTGGCTGTTAGTAAACGTAACGAATACAAAATTTATCTGAAGTTACGAATTATCCGAAATAACGAATGCCGCATCTAAACAAACGGAACGTAACGAATTAATAATAAATAATAATAAAACATTTTTATTATTATTGTTATTATTGTTATTTAATATTATTAATTCTTTACGTTCACTAACAGCCAAATTTAATAGTATTAGTTAAGTTATTATTAGTTAGTTATTATTTCAAATTTTCGGATTTTCATTCTTATTTTTGGATTTTCGTTCTTTTAAATTTCCGGATTTTCATTCTTATTTTTGGATTTTCTAAATTTCGAATTTCCGAATTTTTCAAATTTTGGAAATTTTGAACTTTCAACTATTCTGAAAAAATAGGAAAATTGGGAAATTTGGATATTTCTGAATTAACAAATTTGTTGAAATTCCTTAAAAAACGAATTTGAAATTAAACGTTTGTCTACCGTCAATCATCGAATATTATTGGGCTCTGGAGACCCTTAGGAGAGGACAAGATAGCCCTATATGCTGATGACACGCTTCTATTTTTGGGAGACACATCGTCTATCTTAGTAGCAGTGATGTCTTTAATTAACACATATGGCTCTTTTTCAAGATTTACAATAAACTGGGATAAGTCAGTTATTTTACCTGTGGACCTCTTGGGGACTCATCTGCCAATATCAGCGTCTCAAATAACTGTAGTCTCTACATTTAAATATCTAGGCGTCCAAGTTACATCACAAGTGAGCCACATCTGTAGAGAGGAATTTAGTTCCACTACCCAAGCGCTTTAAACAAGTGGGGAATATTTGGAGTAAGTTACCTTTAACAGTAGTCGGCAGAGCCAATTTGATAAAGATGGTTTGGACGCCACAACTACTATATTTTTTTACATAATTGTCTTGTATGGTTGCTTCCAGAATTTTTTCAGACAAATAGATACTTTGTTTAGAAGACCTTATTTGGAGATACAAACACTCTTGAATTAGATTAGGAACTCTACAGTTGCCTAAGGATGAAGGAGGTTCCTAATGCCAGATTGTATTTTCTGGCATCACAACTTCAGCAACTATATGGTTGGAATGACATAAATCGAGAGGACCCTATAAAGCAAATTATAGTTTCCCAACTGCCGATGGATCCACCAGTGCAGCTAATAGTAGCTTATCACTTTTATAGTAAATGTTGTTTTCCCACATTTCATTCCATTCATAAAATTTGGACTACGGTTCAACAAGAAACTCTTCATGAGGGATATACCCAATATATGCCCATATGGAAAAATATGCAATTAACTGAGGTAGCGAAAACTGAAAATTTTGAGTCATGGAAAAGAGCCGGTATTGTGTTTTCTTCATCAGCTTTTTGATAACAAGGTTTTTACAACAGAAATATCTGTTATAAATATCTGTTGTAAAACAGAAACATCATCTGTCTAATAAATCATTTTTTTCAATATCAACAATTGCGGCACGCTCTGCAGAGTCAGGCCAGGACTTTTCTTCTAAAATATACCCGATCTTCAATTTTAGCTATGGCCGTAACTATAAGACACTCTAAACAGGGACTTATTGGGGATATATACAGTCGCAATAAAAAGTACGTGAACCCTTTTGGAATGATATGGATTTCTGCACAATTTGGTCATAAAATGTGATCGATCTTCATCTAAGTCACAACAATAGACAATTACAGTCTGCTTAAACTAATAACACACAAAGAATTAAATGTTACCATGTTTTTATTGAACACACCATGTAAACATTCACAGTGCAGGTGGAAAAAGTATGTGAACCCCTAGACTAATGAGATCTCCAAGAGCTAATTGGAGTGAAGGTGTCAGCCAACTGGAGTCCAATCAATGAGATGAGATTGGAGGTGTTGGTTACAGCTGCCCTGTCCTATAAAAAACACACACCAGTTCTGGGTTTGCTTTTCACAAGAAGCATTGCCTGATGTGAATGATGCCTTGCACAAAAGAGCTCTAAGAAGACCTACGATTAAGAATTGTTGACTTGCATAAAGCTGGAAAGGGTGTCCAAAAGCCTTGCTGCTCATCAGTCTATTGTTGTGACTTAGATGAAGATCAGATCACATTTTATGACCAATTTGTGCAGAAATCCATATCATTCCAAAAGGGTTCACATACTTTTTATTGCAACTGTATTCTTCATTACAAAGGGCTGCTGAAACTAAAATACAAGGTGGTAGTCTTGGATGATGGCATAGGGATTTAGAGACTCTTAGTGATGAGGAGTGGGAGCAACCTTTGAAGAATTTATTCAGAGTATCCTTATCCTCTTCACAGGAAAATGAAAGAACGCCTATAGTGGGATTTTGAAGGTACTACCAAAAGAAAAATAGAAATTTTACAAATATATAAATTTTTGTAGAGAAATACATAAAATGTAAAACATGATATTGGATACAAAAAAATCAGGAATACACAAATTGGGGATACAGAATCCTATACCCAACGCGTTTCGGAGATGAGTGTATTCTCCTTCATCAGGGGTTTGACAGGAAACATAGTATCTAAAAGATTCAAATGTAATGTTCAACAGTGAGTTAACATCTCCATGGAAAATGGAAAATGTCCAAATTCGGCGTAATTAGCCATTTTCCCTCCCAGGTGTCATGTGTCTCGTTAGTGTTACAAGGTCTCAGGTGTGAATTGGGAGCAGGTGTGTTAAATTTGGTGTTATCGCTCTCACTCTCTCATACTGGTTACTGAAAGTTCAACATGGCACCTCATGGCAAAGAACTCTCTGAGGATCTAAAAAAGAATAGTTGCTCTACATAAAGATGGCCTAGGCTATAAGAAGGTTGCCAAGACCCTGAAACTGAGCTGCAGCATGGTGGCCAAGACCATACAGCAGTTTAACAGGACAGGTTCCACTCAGAACAGGTCTCGCCGTGGTCCACCAAAGAAGTTGAGTGCACGTGCTCAGCGTAATTTTCAGAGGTTGTCTTTGGGAAATAGATGTATGAGTGCTGCCAGCATTGCTGCAGAGGTTGAGGGGGTGGGGGGGTCAGCCTGTCAGTGCTCAGACCATACGCCGCACACTGCATCCAATTGGTCTGCATGGCTGTCATCCCAGAAGGAAGCCTCTTCTAAAGATGATGCACAAGAAAGCCCACAAACAGTTTGCTGAAGACAAGCAGACTAAGGACATGGATTACTGGAACCATGTCCTGTGGTCTGATGAGACCAAGATAAACTTATTTGGTTCAGATGGTGTTAAGCGTGTGTGGCGGCAACCAGGTGAGGAGAACAAAGACAAGTGTGTCTTGGCTACAGTCAAGCATGGTGGTGGGAGTGTCATGGTCTGGGGCTGCATGAGTGCTGCCGGTACTGGGGAGCTACAGATCATTGAGGGAACCATGAATGCCAACATGTACTGTGACATACTGAAGGAGAGCATCATCCCCTCCCTTTGGAGACTGGGCTGCAGGGCAGTATTCCAACATGATAACAACCCCAAATACACCTCCAAGATGATCACTGCCTTGCTAAAGAAGCTGAGGGTAAAGGTGATTAACTGGTCAGACCTAAAACCTATTGAGCATCAGTGGGGTATCCTGAAACGGAAGGTGGAGGAGCGCAAGGTCTCTAACATCCACCAGCTCTGTGATGTCATCATGGAGGAGTGGAAGAGGACTCCGGTGGCAACCTGTGAAGCTCTGGTGAACTCCATGCCCAAGAGGGTTAAGGCAGTGCTGGAAAATAATGGTGGCCACACAAAACATTGACACTTTGGGCCCAATTTGGACATTTTCACTTAGGGGTGTACTCACTTTTGTTGCCAGCGGTTTAGACATTAATGGCTGTGTGTTGAGTTATTTTGAGGGGACAGCAAATTTACACTGTTATACAAGCTGTACACTCACCACTTTGCATTGTAGCAAAGGGGTCGATTTACTAAAGGCAAAAAGACTGTGCACTTTGCAAAGTGCAATTGCTCTCTGCAAGTGCAGCTGCTCCAGAAGCATTGTAAATGAGGTAAAGCGTCACTTTGCAAATACCCAATCACATGCAAGGAAAATTTTGAAAAGACTGCATTTTTGCTTGCATATGATTGGATGATGGAACTCAGCAGAGCTTTTGCTCATTCGCTAAGATTTGGAGCAACTGCTCTTACAGAGTGCAACTGCACTGCAAAGTGCACAGTCTATTTGCCTTTAGTAAATCAACATGTAAATGTCATTTCTTTAGCATTGTCACATGAATAGAAAAAAATATTTACAAAAATGTGAGGTGTGTACTCACTTTTGTGAGATACTGTATATATATATATATATATATATATATATATATCTATATATATCTATATACCGTATATACTCGAATACAAGTCGAGTTTTTCAGCACATTTTTTTGTGCTGAAAGTGCCCCCCTCGACTTATACTCCAGTCAAGCACTTTTCCGCAGCAAAAAATTTCATTTTCCGAACCGAATTTGGGGCCCCGTATCTCATGGCCACTTTGTGCTAGGAACCCCAAATTTGGTGTGCAAACCCAGTGGAACTGGTTCCATAACATATCCAAAGCTGGGGTTCCTAGGACCAATTAGCCCCGAGATACATGGCCCCAAAGCCAGTTCAGAAAATGTCATTCTCTGCTGCAGAAAAGTGCTTGACATTTTCTGAACCGATTTTTGGGGCCCTAGGGGGCATCTAGGAACCCTTAACTACCGAGTTTGAAGTTCGGGGGACCTATGGCTGCAAATGGGCACAGTGAGGCTGCAAATGGGCATTGTTGACCCTCTTTTCCACTTACAGTAGCTGTGGATTTCTCACCCTCTTCTTATACTCGGGTCACTAAGTTTTTCCCATTTTTTTGTGGTAAATTAGGGCCTCGACTTATACTCGGAACAACTTATACTCGAGTATACACGGTATATATATATATATATATATATATATATATATATATATATATTGTTAAGGGATAGTAACCAGATTGAATATAATGGTTAGATTTATATCGTACTTAACCTTATGTGGGGAGAATGTAACCATTGAGTTTGTTGTGATAAAAGGTAAGGTTTTTAGTAACAGTCAAGGTATAATCTAGAAGGTGTTCTTGTTGTTTGGTGGGGCTGGTTGGTGGGAATGTTTTGTGTGTTTTGAGTTTTGTTGTAAATTGGAAATAAGATAAAAAAAATTACTTGATTAAAAAAAAAAAAAAAAGTCACTTAAATCCCCTTTTTTCCCCAGTCTGATGCTCGGTTTGAACTTCAGCAAGTCGTCTTCACTAGAGATGGGCTTGGACGTGTTCGAGTTTGAAATCCCATGTGCCTGCTCCCGCCCGGAAGCCGACATTGCACACGGCTAATCACAGGCAGTGAGACATTTCCCAGTTCGCGGCTGTACAGATCGGGAAATGTCTCACTGCCTAGACAGATATTGTGTTTTCACACCTCTTTTTGTAAACAATGTTAACATAATCTCAAAAAAAGGAAGGAATTCACTGCTTCCGCTACCAATAGAACTTATCAGATAAAAAATCTTATTACGTGTGACACCGTCGGGGTGGTGTATATGTTGCAATGCGATTGTGGACTCCAATATGTAGGGAGAACGTGCAGACCTATGGGTGTCCGCATAGCAGAACACGTAAAGAACATCAGAAGAGGTGTGAAAACACACAATGTGTCTAGGCATTTCAGAATTTTCCATAATAGGGATCCGAGAAGCTTGCAATTCTGGGGTTTAGAAAAAGTAAACAAACGTTGGAGAGGAGGAAACTACAGTATAGAAGGCAGTTGAGTCAACATGAATCCCTATGGATCCATGAAACCAGGGTTGCGGTTCCTAGGGGGTTAAATGTTGAATTCGATCTTATCTGCTTTATATCAGACAAATAGGATCAGAATTGTGTTATTGTATTATTGCATTTTGTTGCCCCTTTTTTTCTGCTTATTGTTGATCTTGATATAGTTATTGTAAAGAGATGGCCGCGGGTATATAAATTCTTCAATGTCCGTTTTTATCTTTGACCTTTTTATTGATTGGGATTAATATTGACTTCTTTTTTACCCAATTTTTCTATTTTATCTTTTATTCGCTGGTGTCCCCATTAGGTAAGGTGGCCGCTTTAGGAGTCACCTTCACTTCCGGTTTCCGTTACATACCTTACAGACACCAGGGGTCTATTTAAGGCTTCTGGGTGACTCATTAGCTCCACCCTCGCTGACGAAGTCCATTGTGGATGTAACGCTGCGGACGGGGGAGGAGCTTCAGCACGGACGTCGCCGGCTGCCATATCTCAGTGCTTTGATATGTAGATCTTGTTGTTTTGTATTTTTTTCTGGCATTTACCATTTGCGTGGGTCAGCGGCAGTTTTTAAATCTTTTTATTGGTTTAATAAAACATACGGAGTACACTTAGATTGTGTCCTCACATTGTTTTTACATATTTGAGACTGTTGTTCACTGCACTACCATTGCCAGCTTTTGAAGCTAAGGTCGCTGTTTTCCGCTGCAGATTTGATGTTCCATTGTACCGGATTCCGGATCCCCTGAGCTGGATTTGGATGTTCCCATATCCCAGAGTGGATACAATACGCGTATGACCTCCTATCATATAGAGGTCCACCCGATACAGTAAGCGCATTTGGCTGTCTGTGGTGGAGGATTTTGTCACCAAGTTTTTATTGGAGAAATCTTCTCTTTTTTCCGTCACAAGGGATCTTGCCTTTTACCTTCTGGACGCTTAGTCCCTGCATGTGGAAACGGACTTTTCTTTTTTAATTCATTGCGCTGCATAAATATAGTTATATTGTATCTATATAGGCTTTGTGATTACCTATAGTGTTCAGCTTGCATTTATTTGTTTTTCTATTTTTGTTTGCGCTGGTTGTCCTTTCTGTACATACAATTTTTTTTATAACAAATTAAATTAAATAGAGAGAGGAAGGATGAGAAAGAGACAGAGAAAGGGGATGAGAGAGGGGTGAGGGGTAAGGGAGGGAGGATGAGAGAGAGAGAGGATGTGAATGAGCATGCATGGAAGTGACAGCAACAGAGCCCGGCCAAGGCAAGTGACCAAAGGCACAGAACCCGGAAGGAAGACCGGGTGAAGATGGAACAAAAGTGTGCCCATTCTAGAGCATATGGATGGTATAAAAGTGGGAAGTATGTGCAGGTGAGGGAGAGGAATGTGGAGGGTATAACAGTGTGCACTATGTACAGGAGAGGAGTGTGGGGGGTATGACAGTGGGCAATATGTACAGGAGAGCAGTGTGGAGGATATGATGGGGCAGTATGTACAGGAGAGGAGTGAAGAAGGTATTATGAGGGCGGTGTGTACAGGAGAGGAGTGCGGAAAAAAAGATAGTTGGCAGTATGTGCATGAGAGGAGTGTGGAGGGTATGACAGTGGGCAGTATTTACAGAAGAGGAGTGTGTAGGGTATGACAGTGAGCAGTATGTACAGGAGAGCAGTGTGGAGGGTATGACAGAGAGCAGTATGTACAGGAGAGAAGTGTGGAGGGTATGAGAGTTAGCAGTATGTACAGGAGAGGAGTGTGGAGGGTATGAGAGTGAGCACTATGTACAGGAGAGGAGTGTGGAGGGTATGACAGTGAGCAGTATGTACAGGAGAGGAGTGTGGAGGGTATGACAGTGGGCACTATGTACAGGAGAGGAGTGTGGAGGGTATGACAGTGAGCAGTATGTACAGGAGAGGAGTGTGGAGGGTATGAAAGTGAGTAGTATGTACAGGAGAGGAATGTGGAGGGTATGACAGTGAGCAGTATGTACAGGAGAGGAGTGTGTAGGGTATGACAGTGAGCAGTATGTACAGGAGAGGAGTGTGGAGGGTATGACAGAGAGCAGTATGTACAGGAGAGGAGTGTGGAGGGTATGAGAGTGAGCACTATGTACAGGAGAGGAGTGTGGAGGGTATGACAGTGAGCAGTATGTACAGGAGAGGAGTGTGGAGGGTATGACAGTGGGCACTATGTACAGGAGAGGAGTGTGGAGGGTATGAAAGTGAGTAGTATGTACAGGAGAGGAATGTGGAGGGTATGACAGTGAGCAGTATGTACAGGAGAGGAGTGTGGAGGGTATGACAGTGAGCAGTATGTACAGGAGAGGAGTGTGGAGGGTATGAAAGTGAGCAGTGTGTACAGGAGAGGAATGTGGAGGGTATGAGAGTGGGCACTGTGTATAGGAGAGAAGTGTGGAGGGTATGACAGTGGGCACTATGTACAGGAGAGGAGTGTGGAGGGTATGATAGTGGGCACTATATACAGGTCAGGAGGATGAAGGAATCTGGGAAGGAAAAATGTAAGGTTTGCTGAAGGATGTTTAAGGACTGCGCAGTGGTTAAGTGGGCCATACATGAATTGAAATTAAGCCAATTAAGCAGAGACCAGCCATAGTCGATCTATGTATGGACTAGCTGGTTGTACACAAGTCAATCTATTAATCATCTTGAGTACAACCAGCCTGTCAGGTTTTTCCCAAAACAATCAGTGCGGCCAGCTATAGTTAGTAACACTGATGATTGTATTCTGTGGGTTGGGAAGGCTTCCCACTGGCAGAACACAATAACACTGCGGGAGCGATTCCCCCATCCACAGGTCACCAGGTGAGAGGGTGTGTGAGGACAGGCTGGGGAGAGAGGTCTGTCAGCAGGGGGGTGTGAGGTGGTCATGGAGGAATATCAATCAGCGGGTTGGGGGGTGGGGAGAGTAATGGGAGTGATATCTTTTGGAGTAGAGTCTGTCGTCTGCAGGTTGAGAAATGGTCACCTGTGATATAAGCTGAAGGGAGGTGGCAACATGGGAAGTGACCTGGTTGGTGGGGAGTGTGAAATGGATGATGTGTTTCAAGTTTCTTTCACATTTGCGGTAATGCTTACTGCCCTCTGAAAAGTGATCTGTGGTGGATTGTTTTTCAAAGAGTGGTATAGCAGCAACTGACAGGTGTTCATGAGGTGCTACTGCCACCTCCTTTTTTTTTTTACATTGCCGAATGGCAGTTTTACATTGTTGGACTATGCTGCTACTGCGAGCGAGTTTGGCTTGCAGTTGCAGAGTGGCCCCATTGAAATCAATAGGCGAGTTTGACAGGCGGTGCTGCCTATCATACTCTGTAGGCTCCAAGCTGTCCATGGAGCTCAGTGCCTCTGACAAGAACTGAGAAGAGGCACTGTGAGCTCATCCTCTCAGTCTGCCGCAAACAGAGTGTGCCAGCTTGGATTTAAACTGGCCGCTCTGTATGTAGCTTCTGACAGGCTGTGCAAGGAGCCCCGTATCTCCAGGACCATAGGTGATAGGTGCCCCAAATTGACCAGTAGTGGGGTAGACCTCCAGCTACCTACCCTCTAAATTTGGGCTCTATGTGACCCCTGGTCGCCGAGCCACGACCCTCGAAGTCAATCGTTTTTATTTTTGGTGATTTTTTTTTTTTTTTTTTTTTTAAGGGGCCTGGAGCTGCAGCTCCAATAGCCCCTATGTTAATCCGGCCCTGGGTGTACCTAATAAAGTAGCTGTTGAGTGTATTATTTACTCTTGATTTGAACTATTTGACTTTAGTATACATATATTGTCCACCACACTTTGTGTTGCCTATCTCATTTAAAAGGGGTGTCTCAGAGTCGTTAAGGGGGGCAGACAATTAGCCCTGGCACTAGATTAGTCCCAGTCCAGAGGGCCTATCCATTCAGTGTCTCCTTCTGGGGTGCGCAACACAATGGTCTTCAGTGGGGTTGAGGTCCGGGCTCTGTGCCTCGAGTTCCTCCACCCGGAACCCATCAAACCATGTCTTTATGGAGCTGGCACTGTGCACAGGGGCACAGTTATGCTGGAATAAAAAAGGACCTTCCCCCAAAATGTGTGTCCACAAGGTCAAAAGCGCCCAATTGTCTAAAATGTCTTTTTTATTCTTTCGCATTAACAGTACCCTTCACCGAAATCACCTGAACTTAAACATTTAGCATATATTTTGGCTACATAGAGAATCTGTTAGCAGGTTTTCTTGCAATTGTTGGAAACCATGCAGTACTGAAGACCAGACACTTGGTGGTGCTGTAGTACTTCTGAATAATCCTCAAGCTTTTTTTTTCTTCAGTGAACATTATTTATGAGACAACATAGATGTTTAAATACCTGGTAACCATGAAGTCACATCAGGCCAATAAAAAAAAGCAATGATTTCTGCTGCTGCTAGGACGGTCAGGTAATGATTTGCGTCAGGACATGAATATCTCTACAAAAATGATACACATGAAATTAAAACTGTAATTTTAGCACCTCTCTGCAAAAGTTTTTATGGCAAGAGAAGTGCAGAAAAAAAAGTAGCAGTCTAGTAGGATGCAGGTTGATTTTACAAGCACAGGTACTGCAATCTGCACTTAGGATAATCACTCAGCAAACGGATTCCACCGTTTTGGGCAGATTGGGGTTGGATATCATCCCCCTTCATGACTTTAACCACTTCAGCCCCGGAAGGATTTACCCTCTTAATGACCAGGCAATTTTTTGCGATACGGCACTGCGTTGCTTTAACTAACAATTGTGCGGTTGTACGACGCTGTATCCAAACAAAATGTATGCCCTCCCCCCCCCCCCCCACAAATAAAGCTTTCTTTTCGTGGCATTTGATCACCTTGCTTTTTATTTTTTGCGCTATAAACAAAAAAAAGAGCGACAATTTTGGGAAGAAAAAACAATATTTTTAACTTTTTGCTATAATACATATCAAAAAAAAAAAAAAAATTATATATATATATATATATTTATAAAAATTTAATTCTTCTACAGATTTTTGGTAAAAAAAAAAAAATCTCAATAAACGTATATTGATTGGTTTGCGCAAAAGTTATAGCGTCTACAAAATAAAGGAAAGATTTCGGGATTTTAAAATTGTTTTTACTGGTAATGGCAGCGATTTTTAGCTGGACTAGGACATTGCGGTGGACAAATTTGACCCTAAGTGACACTTTTTGGGGACCAGTGACACCAATACAGTGATCAGTGCTATAAAAAAATGCACTGATCACTGTATAAATGACACTGGAGGGGTTAACACCAGGGGGGCGATCAAAGGGTTAACTGTGTTCCCTGGGAGGTGTTTCTAACCGTATGGGGGATGGGCTGCCTGGGAGACGAGAGAGATCGCTGTTCCTGATCACCAGGAACAACTGATCTCTCTCTCTCTCTTCCCCTGTCAGAACAGGGATCTGTTTGTTTACATTGACAGATCCCCGTTCTGGCTCTCTTTTCTGCGATCGTGATTGGCCGGCGGACATCGAGTCCACCGGACCCGTAGGTGAGCTCCCACGGTGGGTGCCGCGGGCGCCCGCAAAAGCCAGTGCATAAACAGACGTACCAGCATGTCGATTCGCGCAGCCGAGCCAACTTGGCACTGCGGCGGCTGGTCAGCAACTGGTTAAAGGGAAATTCCTCTATTCTTCAACAGAAATAACAATAATAAAATACATATATTGAGATCGGTAGCTCCAACTAATGGCCAAAATCCGGTGTATTTTCTCATTGAAGTATTTCAGAAAACATACTGTAGCCAACAGAGCTAACAATTATTGAGGTTACCCTATTAGAGAAATGATGTCCAAATTTCTGCATGCATTTGTGTGACATTTACCAACGAATGTTTATAAATGGACCTCAAACCCCCAGTTTTCTAATTACGGTAGTCCATACATGTGCGTGTAGATAGTGGTGTCTGCTTTAGTTTTTTTTTTTTTTTAATTTTCCCTTGCTGGTCCTGCCAGTAACACACTTCCTGTTATGGGGTGACAACGCTTACTCACTGTACTGCATCCATAGATCAGCATTGTTACCCTAGGACAGCAGCATGGGAACTGCAAAAAGGACCTGACCACTCATTTAGGTAAGTAATTAGGGAATTTTAGTTATGTTTTTAGAAAAATAAACACTAATGATTAAATAGGGGTGTATGGAGTAAATTCTTTTTTTTTTAAGTTGGAAAATAGCTTTAAGCTGGCCATACACAGGTAGAGTTTTGTTAAAAAAAAAATCAGATTTTGGAACGTTTGATTTTCTAATAGTTAATAGTGTCAGATTGATTGTTTCGATGGTGATGGAAGTGATGGAAGAAATGGAACAAATGAAATTATAACAATTAAAGTCGATGTTAACCCCGATTCATGAAATTTGAGCTGGGCATATATATATGTATATATATATATATATATATATATATATATATATATATATATATATGTAGTGTTTTGTTATCTCTCCTCAAAGCACTATGTCCCGTAGCTGTCTCCTGCTCTGTTCTTCTGTTATCAGCCTGATAACTCCTGACATGTTCTCCGACACATATGATAAAAGCAGCCAGAGTTTTGTGTTTGGGAGGATGTTATAAATAGATTAGCAGAGACCTGAACTGTTCAATGAACAGGGCTGAAAGTCTCTACCTATGAGAAGAGGGGGTGTGTGCCTTTCCTCCAATCAGCTGTCTTGGCTGTATGCCCAGGCTTCACTGCAGTGCTAACCAGGAAGAGAAAATCTCCTAACATGATGTGCACTTTCTAAACAGTATATAAAGACATACCTACCAACTGTCCCTGATTTGGAGCAATGTCCCTCTGTCCCTCATTCCTCCTCATTTGTCCCTCATTTTGGTCTGATTTATATAGATGTATATAAAATGCACTTTTTATCTATCAAAACGTGTTTTCCAGCGCTAAACCTTTCATCTGATTTCTAAATTGATGTATTTGTAAATTCCAAAAGCCAATATAAAGGAATAGTAGTGGTAAAAAAAAAGCACTTATGGGTTTAACCAATCTTGATTTTTTTGTACAATTCTCCTTTAAGGGGGCGTGGCAAGGGGTGTGTCCTATGCTTGCATACTTTTGCTGATAGGTGTCCCTCATTCCCATCTCAAAAAGTTGGGAGGTATGTATAAAGATGAAGACAGCAGATATACAGTTGTGCTCAAAAGTTTGCAGAAATTGTATAATTTTGGCATTTATATTGAAAATATGACTAATCATGCCAAAAAAAAAATGTCTTTTATTCAAGGATAGTGATCACACGAAGCCATTTATTATCACATTGTTTTTTGGCTTCTTTTAAAATCATAATGATAACAGAAATCACCCAAATGGCCCTGATGAAAAGTTTACATACCCTGGAATGTTTGGCCTTGGTACAGACACAGAAGGCGGCACACACAGGTTAAAATTGCAATTAAAGGTTAATTTCCCACATTTGTGTCTTTTTAAATAACAATTAGTGTCTGTGTATAAATAGTCAAATGTTGGGGGCGTGGCTTGGCGCCGGACTTTAATGGACGCCTAATCCCTGAGCTCCGGTCCTCAGAGGGTTTCACAGCAGCCTCAAAGAGCCATCCGTTAGCCAAAACATGGGGAAATCTAAGGGGAACCCGTCCCCATCCCGTTCCCGATCCCCGCGGAGACCCGACTCACAGGCAGGCCGCAGCATTCCGGAGATCTTCCGGACGCAGGTACGCGAGGCCCCGGCTTCATCTCAGGCCTACTCGGCCACAGCGCGCTCCTCCAGCCTCAGCCCCTCTGGCAGGCACAGGACTCAATCGCCCGCTCGGCATGGGGACACAGCACACCCCCTGAACATGGGGGACCTGAGAATAGTGGCGGAGGATATCAAAGCCACCTTCGCATCGGTCATCTCAGACCTGAGGAGAGACATCCACTCCATGACGGTCCGCATGGACACTGTAGAAGCAGCAACAGCTCAAAATGAAAACTCCATCCACAGGCTCCAGGCATCATCCCAGGCACATTCCGACCAGCTCAGAGACCTGCACAGATACATGGAAGACCTGGACAATCGCGGCAGACGACACAACTTACGGGTAAGAGGCATGCCAGAATCGATCGATCACACACAACTTACCCAGGCAACCGTAGCTGTCTTCAACGATCTCCTAGGCAGACCCCCCGAGACCCCTATTGATTGTGAACGCTTACACAGGGCTCTCAGGCCACGGGGTAGAGACACTGACCCTCCCAGAGATGTAGTATGCTGCCTAGTTAACTTTAAGCTGAAAGAAGAAATCCTTCGCAGGGCCAGAGACCGTCGCACTAATCAAAAAAAGCAAATTAAAAGAACCCAAATAACCTGTAGTTAAGTATAATAATGACAGACTGAGGGTATAGTTTGACCACGTCTGTGTAAGGTTGGTGACAATTGCTAACACCAGTCAGTGGTAGGTGTGTTCCTCTGAATTCATGCGTATATAACAAGAAAACCAGAGAGAAAGTGAATTCATAAGGGAGGAACTGGCAAGTGTCAAATTAATTAATAAATGCTGTTTATTGAAAAAAGCTCACTATAGACACCAATCCAAAAATATCCTGAAGATTCAGGTACCATCACCATTAAAAAGACAAAAAAGTCATATGCAGACACAGATGGCCATCTGTCACATCAACCACTTGCATGTAACGTATGAAGACATTCAAAATAAGTGAACATAAGTAATTTCAACATAAAAGATATACAACAATGCTGGAAGTCCTTATAATAACAAGGGAGAGCAGCAGATGATAAATTCTACAATTGAGGTTGAATCATGGATGATTGTGACAGCAGAACCGATCAACACAATGGTATGATTAGAGGGGCAGCGATAACCAAGAAGGGAAGGAGAGTGGCAAGGGGCCGGGCTGGAAAAGCCCTTGATGGAGGGTGTAGGGATGACTGAGCAGCAGCCTCCAAGCACAGGTGTGTGTTGACTGGGGAATCGAGGTCTTTCTAGGCCGGGAGTGGCTCACAAGACTGGAGACTGGAGATAGTAAGTGGAGGGTGCAGGCAACTACTGTTGGAGGAGCGGGACTAAGCTGTGTGGCTGACTGGATGGGACGGATTGCGGGTGGTGAATACTGGGGATGGCTGAAGTAAACAGTCCCGGATCAGGGATGCAGAATGGTAAAATCTCACCCGGTGTTGATTGCCGTCCACGTCAGAAGAAGGAGTGAGAGCTGTCACCGTCTCCTGCTATTAGGCTGCACTGTCGCTGGTAGTTAGATCCTGCAGGGGATCATCCAGGATGTACCTCCGTGATTCGTTGCAGATGAGCAGAGAGGGGAAGTAGACTCAGGTGGTTACTGCAGGTGAGGTCCGGGTGGCTAATGCCACCGATTTCCCTTCGTTTGGTTACTGCGTTAGGGTGCAGACAGCCGCTTAGTTCGCGGGTCAGTGTGATCGGAGCTGGTGGGCGGATCTGTAAGTCAGCTGGTACGCTACAGACAGCGTGATGGCGTCATGCTGACGCGTTTCATCCGTAAATCGGATTTCATCAGAGCATGCGCAGTAGCGGGCGTCATTCACTTAAATAGTATTGAGACATAACCACGTGAGTTTCCGCGTCTCGTTGCCAAGGCTACCACGCCGTTCACTGACGGCCATACACTTAAAGACAAAATGAATCATGACTAAAAGGGCGGATCCATACGTGCAAATAGGACTAGGGAAAGGAAGAAGGGGAAGGGGGGGGGAGGAATGGTCTAAAGAAGGGAAAGGGAAGAAAGAACACCACAGATAGATGAAAGGGCAGGATGGGGCTAACGGAAGATGGAAAAAATTAGAAAAAAATGCCGGTAGTGGGTAATAGATGACGAAATCAGGGGGTATTCATAGGGGATCCTAGGCAATATATTATTGGTAAGGACTGCGGGCAGGAGGCTCTAACCATCGGGAGAAGATGTGGAATCGCAGTCACTGGTGTATCTATGGGGTGAGAAATACACCAAGGTTGCACTCATTATTTAACCCATGGGGGTGCATACTATTGGTGTTGTATATCCACATCTTCTCCTTCTGGTATAGAATCCTGTCGAAGTCGCCCCTTCTCTGGGGGAGGTTGAGCCTATAGATACCTTTAAAGGTAAGTCCCTTGGGGTTACCGCCATGTGCTTGTAAAAAGTGTAATGGAATGGGTCGCTCATCATCCTTAGCCAGGATGCTCTGAATATGCTCACCCAATCTGACCTTCAATGGTCTCTTGGTTTTACCAACGTAGTGTTTCCCGCAGGGACAGGTGAGCATATAGATCACCCTGGTTGTATTACAATTTATAAAATTGTTAATTTTAAAGAGTTTCTTACCCTCAGAGTCAGTAAAAGTATCTGTACGTTCAACATACTTGCAAACTGAACAGCGACCACAGCTGAACATGCCCTTCAGGGGTGGGAGTTGTGTCAGCCAATTGGGAGTAGGGGATCTTTGGTACTCGGAGTGTATGAGGCTATCTTTTAGATTTTTAGAGCGCCGTGCTGTTAGGAGGGGTCTAGTACCTACAATGTTGCCCAGAGTGGGCGACTCAGAAAGGATATGCCAGTGTTGATTAAGTATGGTCCTAACTTGGTCCCATTGGGCACCAAATTTGGTGATGATCCTTGGGGGCCCTTGCTGTTCTGAAATTTTGGTATCTTTTTTCTTCTTTGTAAGCAGGGTTGACCTGTCAGTCTGGTTAGCTCTCCTTCTGGCCTCCCTGATACAGGAATGGGAATAACCTCTTTCCCTAAATCTGTTATATAGATCTTTAGATTCAGCAGTAAAGTCATCTTGATCTGAGCAGTTTCTTCGGGCCCTGAGAAATTGGCCTACAGGGATGGCCCTAATCAGGGGTTTAGGGTGATCACTAGACGCCTGAAGGAGGGTGTTTGCCGCTGTGGA
This sequence comes from Lithobates clamitans, assembly GCA_037952925.1. NCBI lineage: Eukaryota > Metazoa > Chordata > Amphibia > Anura > Ranidae > Lithobates > Lithobates clamitans. The sequence continues at coordinate 1,082,521 of JBBGZY010001653.1, read as the reverse complement.
CTTTCTAAAGGTCTTGGTCTTGATCAGACCGTTGTCAGTGTAGATCGTTAAATCGAGGAATGAAAGGCAGTGGGAATGGAAGGTGTAGGTGAGTCTGATGTTTCTGTCGTTGGAGTTTAGCTCGTTCATGAAGGAATGTAGCTCATGTGACGAGCCCCTCCAGATCATGAGAACGTCATCAATGTACCTCAGCCAGGCGACACAGTGGCTGAGGTACAGTGACGAAGGGTATACCAAATCTTCCTCCCACATGCCTAAATGTAGACATGCGTATGCGGGCGCCCAAGGTGCTCCCATTGAGGTCCCCCTTATTTGCTGGTAAAAGGTTCCCAAAAACTGGAAGCAGTTATGTTCAAGTAAGAATGTAAGAATTTCGCTTATGAATTCGTTCTGCTGTCCATGGGATGGGAACCTCCTTTCAAGAAAAAATTGTACTGCACGCAATCCCCAGGAGTGTGGTATAGAGGTGTACAGCGATTCAACATCAATCCCCACTAGTAAGGCCCCAGGTGGCATAGCCAGAGCTTCCAATCGCCGCAGTACATCCATAGTGTCTTGTACAAATGAAGGCAGATCAAGGACAAGATCCTTAATAAGAGCGTCAATAAATTTGCCGACTTTTTCAAGAGGTCCATTGACGGCAGACACTATGGGTCTGCCGGGCGGATTTTGCAGAGATTTATGGAGCTTGGGGATGATATAGAAAGTAGGTGTGTTGAATTGCTGTACTTTCAGGTAATTAAACTCTTTTTTGGTGATCAATTTTTCTTCTAAGCCAAGGCTAAGGAGATGGTTGAGGGCATTGACAATGGCAGTGAAAGGGTTGGTATGAAGCCTGCGGTAAGTGGATTGATCCGCTAGGAGTCTCCTAACTTCGTTTTCGTATTGGTTTTCGGTTAGGAGAACTACATTGCCCCCCTTATCACTGCCCTTGATGACAATGCCTTGAGCTTCTTCAAGCTCCCTAAGGGCTTTTCTTTCTTCACGTGAGATGTTGTCTAGTCCCCTATAGTTCCAGTTGACTCTGGAGAGGTCCCTTTTGACTTGTGTCAAAAAGACCGTCGCAATCTTTCATGCCAAGGCTCAGAAATAAAAATCTTTCAAGATTTATCACCTATCACCCTACAAAAGAGAAGAGACTTACGCCCTCTCCTTGATATACTACGCACAAACGGAATTCAATACCGCTGGAAGTTCCCTTTCTGCCTTTCAGCGTCAACACAAGGGCGAACAGCTAACCTGAGAGTGCCTGAAGATCTCACCTCATTCTGTGAGACTCTGAACATACCTTGCATTGAACTGCCCGACTGGTACCGCTCTCTCAGACCTCCACAACTCAGAAGGTCCAGCTCCATGGATGCCATCCCTGTGCGTGACGAGTTCCACATAAGAAGACGCAGAGCCAACTCTCCCAGGGCCAACACTTCCACAGGACCCAGGAACCCAACAGACAGCAGCCCCACAGCTTCTCCTGCCCACAGAAGACCTCGCCACGGCGATGCCGACTAATGGGGTGACTCACCCCTATCTTCGATTGATCGCCTGAACTCATTTCACCCCCTACACTACGAAGGCCTTCGCAAAACGGACGTCACTCCACAGTATAACCATCCGATTTCCCACAATTGATCCCCCTACAACCCAGAAGCAAGACGACTGGACTCAAAGAACCACCACAATCCCTCACCTCCCCCGCATCTAGCCCAAAATGGACGCTTTTTGTTCAGCCCCACAGACTGGCCCTACCTGTGAAAACATCCCCCACCCCTCTACCCCCCTCCTTAGTACCAGTATGCTCACCTAGCTGATTTAACACAGTCTTCAAGCAATGGAACATTGGACACGCAAGTATAACAGGAACCTGCACGAAGTTAACTTTTGTTTGTGAAAGTTATATAACCCCCCAAATTACAATAGCTCCTTTCCTTATTCCATCTCCACCTCGCCAATATGTCACCCCCATAACCCATCCCCCAAATGGGTCGCTCTGAACCTCCCCAGGCGAGTACCATTCCCTAAGGTGACAGCCATATGTCACACTCCCAGGCTAGAACCCCCCCCCCCCCCTATCTTAACTGACACCCTTGCTGAAAAATGAACCGAGGCTGACACGTGCTTGATGATGATGTTGTCTGTCAGTAATGTTGATTCCTCCCTAGAGGGGCGGTTCCACACAGAACCTCATCAACACCATTAATTCCGCCCAAGCTCCACATACCCTACCCTTACTTTTATACCCCCAACATTAAGAGCTGACTCTCATATGCTTGGGTACCCCCCCCCCCCCCCCACCTAACCAAGAGATCACCCAAATGATCAACGGGTATCTAAACCTAGGCATCCCCTAAGATGATGGTTAAGACATAACCGGCATTCCCCAATGCCCATAATAACAACACTACTCTGTGTGGAACCGCTCATCCGGTTGATATATGGCCGGAAAGAGTTATTAAGTTATCTCCAGCTAAGTTGAAACCCATAGGAAGCTAATGTTCCAGCTAGGAGATACTAGTTTCATTACTGTTATTGTCTTTATCTGAATGTTCGTAACACAATGTCCTAAGGTTTATGGTGAATCTTGACAGACACCTCACCAAACGTATGGCTGACCCAGCATAGGGCAAGCCTAAGACCAAGGCACGTAACTTGTTATGATTTCTCACTCTACTTTTTTTACCTGTTTTAATACTCTCGTTTCGTTATTAATAGTTCAACGCAACATGACATGTTTGTCTTTTGGCAACCAAGCAAAAGAACCCGAGGGGGACCTCCGGCATGTGTGAAAGACCCCACACTCCGCCTGGTCATGGGTCTCGATACTCCCGCATCCTGATGTATAGACACATGAGTAAACCGGGCCAGACCACCTTTATGGTGAAATCTCAGACTATCTGTTCTTATACAGTGTGGGACTCGATCGCACAGGCTGGAGGCCTACCCGGAGAGTAAGGCAAGCATAAACAACGCTAGAATTGTTTACTAAATATACAGTCTGGTTAATGTTTTAAGATTGATGGTACAGATGACCCCTTACTTGTCTCTCGAATTATCTAAACGACTCACAACTAGACATCCGCTCTAATTTCCCCGCAATAGCTAGGGCCGACTTCCCCTACTCAGGCGGACTCACTCACCTGCCCTAAAAGACCTCTCACGATACTCTATCTTAAGCAATGACGCTAATTTAAATCTAAGACCCCCCCTCATCTCATTTGATCCAAAATCCCCAAGACTAATACTGTAACCTACAGGCTCACTCCTCCATCTTAAACTCCCACACCCCTCTGAGGACCAGAGGACTACACTCTATCTCTAACCCGTCACCACCGGCTCCCTCCACCTCCCCACACAACGGGAACCTATCTTCCCCGTTGACTTACACCGGATAACACATTATCCCATAAGAAGGGTCTCTGAACCCTTCTTTACCTCCGGTACACCCAGATCCCACATATCCTTCTTGATCTTTTTCTAACCTTTCTCCTTCCTCTCCCCCCCCCTTTTTTTTTTTTTTTTTTTTTCTCTCGGCCCCATCTCTTCCCTTCTTCTCCCGTTCCCCCTCTCCCCTCCCTTTCATCTACCCTTACAGCCCCCTTTCCCCCTCAAATTTTCTAAGCCCATTTTCATTTCCCGCACACCCCTTGACTACCCCCCCGGTCTCCGTCTCCTCCACTTCGCCTCCGCAACTCCTCCTGATCCATCTATACTCCCACGATCCACCCCTAACATACCCGAAGAGGTAGACTGACTAAACCGACATTAGAGCACATCCTTTTAAAGCATGTCGCACACACCACCTACCACCAAACACGACACACTAAAAGTGACATCCCTAAATGTAAAAGGGCTCAACATACCAGAAAAACGCAGCCAAGTTCTGTCTATGATGCACAAACTAAAATCCGACATAGTTTTCCTCCAGGAAACCCATTTTCGTGCAGACAAGGTTCCTAAGCTTACAAACCACTGGTTCCCTCACTCTTACCATTCTACCAACCCACAAGCAAAGACTAAGGGAGTTTCAATCCTGATCTCCAAAAACTTAACATGGGAACTCAATGACTCACTTATTGACAAGGAAGGCAAATATATCGTTTTAAAAGGCAAGATACAGGGCCGTCCTATAACTCTAGCTAATATTTACAGCCCCAACTCTGCACAATCCAGCTTCTTTAGACAGATCTCCCAACTTTTATCAGGCTTCTCTGCCGGTCTAACGATACTCGGAGGAGACTTTAATGTAGCCCTATACCCAATTCTAGATACCTCTTCAGGATCCACATCACTGCCTTACCGAACTCTGCGCCAAATCAAACTGCAACTGAACGACCTGCTCTTACATGACACCTGGCGCACTCTCCACCCCAATGTCAAGGACTATACATTCTTCTCCGCCCCTCACGACAGATATTCCAGAATTGACTATCTTTTCCTCTCCCAACCAGACCTTCCATTCCTTTCCCATGCGACAATTGAACCAATGGTCCTATCTGATCACCACCCCATCACGATGACACTGACCTTCCCTGAACATCAGATTGTTTCAAAAATTTGGCGCTTAGACTCTACACTCTTGACCTCAGAAGGAGATATCACAGACATTAGACAAACCATACACAACTTCTTTATCGAAAATGACAACGAAGACACGTCTCCACTAACACAGTGGGAGGCCCATAAATGCGTCTTAAGGGGCAAGCTTATTGCCCTCAAAACGTCGCGGAAAAAAGCCCACCAAGCCAGTATCCTAAACCTGATCCAGAAGATTAAAACCCTAGAACTAGCTCACAAACAGACTCAGGCCCAACAAACATATCGAGAACTTACACAAACGAGAGAACTTCTACTCACAGAACTGTCACAAAAAACAAAACGTAAATTCATCCTACAACAGAAATTGTTCTATGAATTTGGAAATAAAAGCGGAAAGTATCTGGCCCGAGCCATTCAGAAAAACAAAGCACGTTCCAATATCCACACGATCAACGACACCCAAGGTAGAGCGAAAGTCACAGCCCCAGACATAGCCTCCCAATTCGAAGCGTACTACTCCACATTGTACAATCTCGGCACAACTACCGACGATGCATCCAATAACAAAGATAGACGATCCCTCATTAAAAGCTTTCTAAAGGAACATTGCCCTAAACCGATTGACAGAGAAGATGCTCGCCAATTAGAACTCCCCATTTCAGAAGCTGAACTCAAAAATGCAATCAAACAGCTAAAAGCCGGAAAGAGTCCGGGCCCAGACGGCTTCACAGCCGTATACTTTAAGACCTTCATAGAGACACTCACAGGCCCCTTTCTCAAAGCCTTCAACTCCCTGTCCTCCTCCACGCTCCCCTTCCATAGACTCCTTGAAGCCCACATTACAGTTATACCGAAGGAGGGAAAAGACACGACCCTAGTAAGTAATTATAGGCCGATCTCCCTACTAAATGTCGACATAAAATTGTATGCAAAAATCCTAGCCAACCGCCTGCTTCCCCTGTTACCATCACTGATAGATGGAGACCAAGTCGGTTTTATTCCGGGTCGAGAGGCAAGGGATAACACCATTAAAGCCATAAATCTCCATCACTGGATGACAACTAATAAACATAAAGGTTTCTTTCTATCATTGGATGCGGAGAAGGCGTTTGACAGACTGGCATGGGACTACATGGGGGCAGTGCTACGACACTTAGGCCTCCATAATCGCATGTTTAACTCAATCATGTCGCTATACACGACACCCACGGCCAGAGTTAGGATTAACGGACATCTGTCAAACGCCTTCTCCATAACCAACGGAACGAGGCAAGGATGCCCACTTTCCCCTATCCTCTTTGTGTTGACCCTTGAACCTCTCCTGAACTGCCTCAGGAGAAATGAGGATATTAAAGGCATACCCGTAGCAGGCCGCACTTACAAGTTAGCAGCCTTTGCCGACGATATCCTGCTTTCCCTTAGCGAACCCCACATTTCTATTCCAAACTTATTAAAAGATTTCCACCTCTTCCAACGCATCTCTAATTTTAAAATAAACTTCACCAAATCACACGCCCTAAATGTCACTATCCCAAAAGAAACAGTTGCGCAGTGTGAATCCAACTTCCCTTTCCAATGGCGACAAAACGCAATTAAATACCTTGGCATCTACCTTACAACGAACCTATCAGACCTTTTTGCACAAAACTATCTTCCCATCCTCAGAACGATCACTGCTGATCTCAAAAATTGGAACAAACCCCAATTTTCCTGGTTCGGGCGGGCAGCGATTATTAAAATGAATATTCTCCCCCGCATTCTATATATCCTGCAAGCTATCCCCATCAAACTCCCCCCGTCATTTTTCTTATCCTATAGAAGGCTTTGTACTGAATTTCTATGGAAACAAAAATCTCCGAGAATTGCACATGATCTTCTGACAAAACCCAAGACAAAGGGGGGCATTGGGCTTCCAGATCTGAAAAAATATTACTGGGCCTGCCACCTTACCCGTATTGTGGACTGGTCATTACACACCCAACTCAAAGACTGGGTCAGACTGGAGGGATCACTGTCCCCCTTTCCACTAAAATCCGCACCCTGGCTGGCATCGACACATATCCCCTCCATTCTCAAAGAACACCCTCTCATTGGACCGACCCTGGACTGTTTCAGGGAAACATGCCGTAAGCTACACATCTCATCCTCCCCGGGCCCTTTGACTCCTATAAGACAGAACCCTGCCTTTCCTCCGGGCATGTCCATACAATTCCTAGCGAATCAATGGCAATCCCCCGACATGCTGGCACACCAGTTCTTCCGAGACGGATCTTTTCTAGATCGCCTCACACTGACACCCGCCACCACTAGGGACCCTTTACCGCTCTGGACTTACTTTCAAATTCGACATTTTTTAAAGGAAGCCAACCGCGACTCTTCTATATCCAGAACACTTACTCCTTTTGAGCACTTATGCTCTCAATCCAATCCCCAACAACATTTAATCTCCAATATATACGCCATACTATTTACTGAAACCTCCTCCAAAGAAGGGAAAGCCTGCAAATCCTGGGAAAGAGAATTACAAACAGAACTAGAAGAAGACCAATGGGAACACATATTCACGATTGCCCATAAAGGCTCCCTAAACGTATCCATTCAGGAAAATAACTATAAGACCCTGACACGATGGTACCGAACCCCAGCTATCTTGAATAAAATTAACCCCTCATTCCCCAACAAATGCTGGAGATGTGGGGATGAACCAGGCACACTGTTACACATCCTGTGGTCATGCCCAGCTATTCAATCATTCTGGACGCAAGTCCGAGAACTCACGGAATCAATTTCAACCTATAACTTAGACCACACGCCAACACAATGCCTGTTTCATCACTCAGATTTATCCGCGTCATATTACCGTAAAACATTGATCTTACCCCTTCTAAACGCAGCGAAAATGTGCATACCTAGACATTGGGGTACACCTCATTCTCCGACCATCCAAGAATGGATCACACAAGTTGATAAAATAGCAGAAATGGAAGAACTTATTTCCATCTCACGAGACTCCCCAGATAGATTCTCTAAGACGTGGGCATGCTGGACCCACTTTCGGTCAACCGACAGATACCTAACACTGATGACATAATTATTGACCTGGACCCACCCATTCAAACTCACCACCCTCCACCCTCAATATGCATGGCACAGCCCTCTCAACCTCACCACTCCTATACCTATTCTTCTCACCCGGCTGACATGGACCCCCCACCCCTAAACAAGGGACGAGTATGGGGGGCCACACGTCAAAATTAGCCCAATTTCACTATCCAAGAGTGAAGATCGAACAAACCTGACCTGCCCCACCTTAAAACAACACCAAACCGAACCTGTACCACAAGTGGCGGAGACCGGGGAGACAGGCACTCCTCTAACCCCCTTATCCTCCCCCTCCTCCCCCTTCCCCCTCCCCCCTTCGCTCCCTTCCCCCCCCTCGAGTCTCTTAGTCACCCCTCCCTCCCCCCCCTTCTCTCCTCTTTACTCCCACCCCCCCATCTTCTTTTTGTTCTTTCTTCCTTTCCTCCCTTTTCTTTTCTTCTTTTATATATTTATCATTGTCCACCTACAACCCCTTTTGGCCCCTTACACGGTTTGGATCTCCTAGCAGAGCTCCCAACCAACACCTCTACCTTAGACGTGGATTGAATTGTCATACAATTCCCTATGCCATCACCCAATGATTGGGAATCCTCCTCTGAGAAACATGACAGCGACTTGAAGGAAGGGGGAGGGAAGGAGAGAGGAGAAAAGGAAGAAGAAACATCTTATGCCACAATATTAAACTTCAACCTCTCGATAGTCATTTCAATATGCTACCAGATTTAATATAAAACCCCTCCCGCGCAGACATAGTATATCGTAAATTATCAACAAGAGAATCTCTGTTACCAGTCAATTCACGGTTACTTTTGTCCCAATCGTAAGAATCTATGTATATTCCCCATCTTTTGTACAACTGTATGATGATAATGTGATACTGTCATATTGTACTATTTTTCTTTTAATAAAATCTTTTTTGGAAAAAAAAAAAAATAGTCAAATGTTAGCTCTCACATGTATACACTAAGCAGGCTAAACACTGAGCCATGAGGAGGTAGAAAAGAACAGTCAAAAGACCTGCGTAACAAGGTAACGAAACTTTACAAAGATGGAAAAGGATATAAAAAGATACCCAAAGCCTTGAATATGCCAGTCAGTACTGTTCAATCATTTCATAAGAAGTGAAACATTTGGGGATCTCTTGATACCAAGCCAAGGTCAGGTAGATCAAGGAAGATTTCAGCCACAACTGCCACAGGAATTGTTTGGGACACAAAGAAAAACCCACAGGTAACCTCAGGAGAAATACAGGCTGCTCTGGAAAAAGATGGTGTGGTTGTTTTGAACCGCTTCAGCCCCGGAAGATTTTACCCCCTCCCTGACCAGTGCACTTTTTACAATTTGGCACTGCGTCGCTTTAACTGACAATTGCGCAGTCGTGCAATACTGTACCCAAACAAAATGTGTGTCCTTTTTTTACTCAGAAATAGAGCTTTCTTTTTTTGGTATTTGATCACCTCTGCGATTTTTTTTTTTTGAGCTATAAAAAAAAGAGCAACAATTTTGAAAAAAAAACAATATTTAAAATTTGCTATAATAAGTATCCACAATTAAAAAAAACCAACAAATTTATTCATCGGTTTAGGCCGATATGTATTCTTCTATATATTTTTGGTAAAAAAAAAATTTGCAATAAGCGTATATTGATTGGTATGCGCAAAAGGTTTAGCGTCTACAAAATAGGGGATAGATTTATGGCATTTTTATTTATTTACTTATTTTTTACTAGTAATGGCGGCGATCTGCGAGTTTTTTTGGGACTGTGACATTGTGGCAGACAGATCGGACACTTTTGACACTATTTTGGGACCAGTGACACTTATACAGCGATCAGAGCTATAAAGATGCAATGATTACTGTGGAAATGTCACTGGAAGGGAAGGGATTAACACTAGGGGGCGATCAAGGGGTTATATGTGTTCCCTCGTTAGTGTTTCTAACTGTATGGGGATAGGACTGACTGGGGAAGGAGACATATCGCTGTTCCTACTTAGTAGGAACAAACGATATGTCTCCTCTCCCCTGACAGAACAGGGATTTATGTGTTTGTACACACAAATCCCTGTTGACGCTCATGCATGGGATCGTGGGTAGCCGGCGGCGATCGCGCTCGCTGGCCACACGCACCGGGACCACCGCCGCGCAGCCCCCTAGCGGCTCCTAAAGAGTGCGACGTACCCATATGAGGTTTCACCCAGTGGTGCCATTCTGCCGCAGTATTTAGACGTGAGCCGGTAGGGGAGTAGTTAAGGAGCACAATAGGATGATACTTGAACAAAAAAAGCTGCATGGTCAAGTTGCCAGAATGAAGCCTTTACTGCAGAAGTTCCACAAAAAACCCTGGTTACAATATGCCCAACAACACCTTGATAAAGCTCATTGGGCTTTTTTGTGGCATTGGCGCAGTAAAAGCTTCCTTCTGGCAGCTCAACCATGCAGCTCTTTTTTGTTCAAGTATCGTTGAATTGTGCTCCCTAAAAACAATCACACCTTTTTGGAGAGCAGCCTGTATTACTCCTGAGGTTACCTGTGGGTTTTTCTTTGTATCCTGAGCAATTCTTACGCCAGTTGTGGCTGCAATCTTTCTTGGTCTACCTGACTTTGGCTTGGTATCAAAAGACCCCCGGATTTTCCACTTCTTAATAAGGGATTAAACAGTACTGACTGGCATATTCAGGGCTTTTGATATCTTTTAAAATCCTTTTCCATCTTTAGAAAGTTCCATTAGGTACCTTGTTACGCAGGTCTTTTGACTGTTCTTTTCTACCTCCTCATTGCTCAGTGTCTAGCCTGCTTAGGGCATCCAAGTGAGAGCTAACAAACTCATTGACCATTATTTACCTGACATAAAAAAGAAAAAAAGAGTTATCATAAAGGAAGAGAGTTACTCTGCAAACCTGTGAAATTTGAACATCCTATGCAAGGTAAGGCAGAACCAGGGCTGTCTTTAAGGCAGGGCAAAAGGGGCAGCTGCCCTGGGCCCTGTCATTGTTGTTGGGCCCAAAGCAGCTGCCTCATACCTGCCAACTATCCCAGTTTAAATTCCCTTGTCCTGTGAAGTTTTAGTCCTGTGCTGTGTCCCAATATCTCAGTGTGAAGTGCTGGTACTAATACTGCCCAGCTCTGTCTTATAGTTGTGTACAGATGACTTACCTGCAGACCCTGTGTTTATGTGTAAATAACCGGCATTCATATGTAAATAGCGATGGCATTCATAAGTAAATAGCTGCGGCCGGCGGCATTGATATGTAAATAAAGGCAGCATTCATATGTATTTCATGCCCCCCCTGCAGTGAGGAGATGATGTGCTGTAACCTCTAGCAACCAATCAGTGAGCAGTATTACTGTACAGTAATCTCTAGCAACCAATTAACAAGCAGAAATCATTTGCGGTAACCTCTAGCAACTAATCAGTGAGCCGTAATGTGTGCTGTAGCCTCTAGCAACCAGTCAGTAAGCAGTAATGATATGCTGTAATCGCTGGCAACCAATCGCAATTGCTGCCTGATCTGATACAGTAAATTGATTTTAAGCCTAGCTGCTATTTATTGTATGTCTCAGAGCAGGTGGAGGGAAATTGAATGGGATGGGGGGGGGGGGGGGGCAAGAAAATTTTTGCCCAGGGTCCAATCAAAATCAATCAAAAGACGGCCCTGAGCAGAACTATAGGTAAAACTTTTTTTTTTTTTCATTTTGTAAAGAGCGAGGGAGGATTATAATCTTTGTCGTTTTTTTGTTTTTCACGATGTGTGTCCCATTGGGGAAATTTCCTTCACTTCCTGTTCCATAGCTAAACAGGAAGTGAGAGGAAATCCCTGCAAATTAAGGAAAACCTTTGGGGACCCCTAGGTCCCCAGAACTAGTGTCCCCATTGGAAATTCCCATTTTCTGAGGACAACCCAAAATTTGGGATTTTCTTTACTTTCACTTTCGATGATGAACAGGACAACTAGAGACTTATCTCCTTAATGGGGGCGCAGACAGTAATAAAAACCTGTCATGGATTCTAATCCCTCTTCACTCTATCCAAAATTTTTAAAAAAAAGTTTTGCCTTTAGTTATACTTTAATAAAAAAAAAAAGTTATGCCCACTTTGGCATAGCCTTTCAGAAGAATGATAGCAATGCCTTCCTCCATATTTCTCTCAAAACACGTGTTCCCTTTCATGATAGGTTATGACGGGTTCTCTTGAAATGGCACTATCCAGCTCCCAAACCTGGCGAGTAGGTCGGAATAATTGAAATGCTATAAATGTATTTAGCGCCTGCATGTCACTACCCAGAATTCTCGGTGAGAAGCCTCGTCTCCCATCATGTGGGTTGTCTGCAGACACAACTGTGATTCCGGCAGACTTCTCCACTTTCTTTTGTTTGACAAACTGTTCCTCAACTGCTCATTTCTGATGACTGACAAAAAGGCTGTTCAGACGTTGTTATGAGCGTAACATATGTTGTGACATAAGTAGCCGGCGTAGATAATAGAAGCAGGCTGACAGAAATAAAGTCGGGGTGTATTTATCTTTTACAGGCTGTAGCACAGCATATGTTCCGGAGCTTTGATGGCATCATTATCACCAATAACATTGTTGATTGATCTGAAATTTAGGATGATTGCTAGGTAGATCAGAGTTGAGGTTTGAAGTGCCGAAGTCTTTATACAAAAGGGAATGGCAATCAACGCTAATATTTCTGGCAAATTTCTCATTTTAAAGCGGAGATTCATAAGAACTGGTCTATTTTTTCGATAAGGGGGCGGAAGGTGTAAACCTCTGTTTCCTGTGTCTCCTCTTGGCTGGTTTTGCCTTTCTTTCTGTTCTTTGAACTGGGCATTGTAACAGGTTCACTGTAATGAAGAAACCATTTGTTTTGTTTCAAATGCCAATTTATGCATTGACATACCTTCATGGACCCAAATCCAGATAGTATGTGGATGGTATCAAGCCTGCTGACTTGATACCATCCACAGGCGGCTTAACATGGAAGTAAACCCACCTATCGTCTTCAGCCAAGGAAGCTGCCATCTTGTCCTCTGTTTAGTCTACATCTGCCATGATGCAGCACATGTGATCAGTTAAGACACCAGCCATTGGATGGTTTGACAGTTTGGTAGAGAGCACAACCAATGGGAGTGTCACATTTCTTGCATGTGGTGGAAATGTAACTGTTGTATGCAGCCCTCAAAAATTCCACTCACCTGCTCGCATTTTACGAGTGAGGAGCAGGGGCGGACCAGGCTGACAGTTTCCTGGCTGATCGCTTCTGGCAAAAGCGGTGCGTCCATCAGAGCGACCGGAGGACACAGAGTGGCAGGGCTGGACGGCCTTGGGGCCACTTTGAGCTGAGCTCCCCTCCCTCTCTCTCTCCTCCTCCTCTTGCGTATTACACACACAGTGGGCATCTCCCGCTGTGTGTCACAGAGCTGGGTTTGTGTTCGGCGGCGTGGTCTAACAAGGTCCCGCCCCCACTAGACCATCTCATGTAATAGTACATTGAATCAGTGTTCCGCCTATCAAATGAGCTGGTCTAGGGGAGTGGGACTTTGTTACACCGCACCGTCAAACACAGACCCAGCTCCGTGACACACAGCGGGACATGCCCGCTGTGTGTGTGTGATCCATTATCTAGTCAATGCTGAGTCTGTATTGATGATGGGCACAGTAAAGCTGCATTTGATGGGGCACAGTGAGGCTGCATTGATGGGCTGAGGCTACATTGAGGAGCACAGTGAGGCTGCATTGAGGAGCACAATGAGGCTGCATTGAGGAGCACAGTGAGGCTGCGTTCATGGGCACAGTGAGGCTGCGTTCACAGGAACAGTGAGGCTGTGTTCACGGGCACAGTAAAGCCACATTTGATGGACACAGTGAGGCTACAGTCATGGGCACAGTGAGGCTGCATTCACGGGCACAGTAAGGCTGCATTCATGGGCAGTGAGGCTGCATTCACGGGCACAGTGAGGCTGCATTCACGGGCACAATGAGGCTGCATTCACAGGCACAGTGAGGCTGCATTCTCGGGCACAGTAAAGCCGCATTTGATGGACACAGTGAGGCTGCATTGATGGGCACATTGAGGCTGCGTTCATGGGCACAGTGAGGCTGCGTTCATGGGCACAGTGAGGCTGCGTTCATGGGCACAGTGAGGCTGCATTCATGGGCACAGTGAGAGTGCATTGATGGGCATAGTGAGGCTGCATTCATGGGCACCGTAAAGCTGCATTTTATAGGCACAGTGAAGCTGCATTGATAGGCTCAGTGAGGCTGCATTGATGGGCACAATGAGGCTGTGTTCATGGGCATAGTGAGGCTGTGTTCATGGGCACAGTGAGGCTGCATTGATGGGCACAGTGAGAGTGCATTGATGGGCATAGTGAGGCTGCATTCATGGGCACCGTAAAGCTGCATTTGATAGGCACAGTGAGGCTGCAATGATGGGCACCTTGAGGCTGCATTCACGAGCACCGTAAAGCTGCATTTGATGGGCACAGTGAGGCTGCACTGATGGGTACTGAGTTGCTGCTAAAATTTATTTTTGGAACTTAATTCTGCTTAAAACAGTGTAATATTGTGAGATAATTTACAAGGGTGTGTTTAGGGGTGGACTTAGGGGCGGGGCAGGGGAGGGTTTGGGGGGCGAGTAACTCTTAAGGCCTGGCTAGTGGCTCAGGACTTGAAATTTTGAGCCCTGTTTGTATGGATGGGTTTACTTCCGCTTTAACTCAAAACGACACAGAAGTTGAATCCAACATGAAGTGTAAGAAGACAATGGCCTTCTTAAAATAGATCTATAGGCAAAAAATGTTTTTTCCAATTTGGTCGGAGTAAGGAAGAGTTATAACCCCTGTCAGTTTATTTTTTGGCATCTGTATCCCATTGAGACTTCCCTTCACTTCCTGTTCAACAGTGTTAATTTTGTCAATGAAAAAGCTTTTCGTCCAAATTTTAGTCGAAACAAAAAGTATACCACATTTTCATCCACTGATGAAAACTGTGATCAAAATAAATTCTGTTTTCATTAACGAACGAAAACGAAATGAAAATGTGAGGCAGGGACGTTTACCTTCATGGACTAACTTCCTGTTTCCTACAGAGCTCCGTCTGCTTCCGTTCGCAGCAAGCAAGCGACTGTACAGCCAGCATTACAGGCCTCCGAGACCATTCAGAGCAGCACTGTGCATTACAGGCCATCCCTCAGACCTGTGACCACCATCCAGCACTGTGCACTGGCAGCATTATAGGCCTCCTCTGACCAGTGACCACCGGCATCCAGAGCACTGTGCATTACAGTTCATCCTTCAGACCACCATCCAGCACTGTGCAGCATTACAGGCCTCCTCTGACCACCGGCCTCCAGAGCACTGTGCAATTTAGGACATACCTCAGACCTGAGACCACCATACAGCACTGTGTGCAGCATTACAGGCCTCCTCAGACCACCGTCCAGAGCACTGTGTGCATTACAGGCCTCAGACCACCATCTAGAGCACTGTGCAACATTGCAGGCCTCAGACAGAACACTGTCCAGAGCACTGTGCATTACAGGCGATCCCAGTCAGGCCTGAGACCACCATCCAGCACTGTGCACTGGCAGCATTATAGGCCTCCTCTGACCAGTGACCACCGACATCCAGAGCACTGTGCATTACAGGCCTCCTCAGACCACCGTCCAGAGCACTGTGCAGCATTACAGGCCTCCTAAGACCATCCAGAGTGGCTAAATCTGTACCTGTGAGTTTGTTCAAACCTTAATACCATAAATAATAACATAATATTGGATTTTTTACTCCAGGAGTATATAATGAGTTTGGAAATTCTATAGAAATTCTTAGTAAACGCATTACAATTTAACTAAACACATTCGATTTTAGTTGATTAAAATGATTTTATTCGACTAACATTTACTGGAGATTTTAGTCGACTAAAATACAACTAAAACTAAAACCATGGCAGATGACTAAAATGGGACTAAAACTAAAATGGCATTTTAGTCAAAAGACTATAGCTAAAACAAAATCAAAATTCAATGCCAAAATTAACACTGCTGTCCAATAGCTAAAACAGGAAGTGAGATGAAATCCCAGCAAATTAAATCGTTTGTTACCCCAACATTTCATATTCCTGTTGCATACTTGTCCTAAACAGGGCTGCTAGCAAATTTAGTGGTGCTAGTTCGTATCTAGCCTGGCTAATTTGTAGTCTTTTATCAAATGGGTTTCTCCTAAGCTTGGGTTTAACTGTGGTTTCCCCGTTTTGTCAATAGGTGGCACTATTACCTTTGGCATTAGTATGATGAATTACAGTGAATTCAGGTTATGAGCGAGTATACCTCTCTCAGCCAATCAGCAGGAGTTTCTTTGGCAGCTGAGGCCGTTGGGAGAGGCAATTTATTCGGAGGAGGTCAGATGATCTGGGTGCTTCGGCCTGGGTGGGTGTGTGTGGATCAGCAGCAGAGGTGTAGGCCTGAAGCCTGAGAACTAACAACATGTAGTGGGGCTCGGCCCGAGGGGAGCCTGATCGTTGCCGGGAGGCACGGGAGAAGAAGTTGCCAGAAGGTCAATCACTCTTTCTGCCGGAGGCAGGTGTTCAAAGTCCCCGGCTGATCTTCATCAGCCGGGGACTTTGAAGTGGCTGGGAAAGCTTCAGGAGAGAGCTCATCCAAAGAGGTACAGCTGGGATTAAAGCTTAAAGTGGTGCCAAAATTATACTTTTTAAATAAAAATACCCCTACAATACACAAGTTTAATGTATTCTAGTAAAGTTAGTCTATAAACTAAGGTCTGTTTTGTTAGTTTATAGCAGTAGTTTGTTATCTTATAAACTTACAGCAGGCCGTGGCCATCTTAAGTGTGGGCATCTGAAGCCAGACTGTATTTCTTCCTGGATCTTATCCTTGCAGATCTCGCACATGTTCAGTGCAGCACAAGCAGTGTAATAGGTGTAATAATAGGTTTCAGGTCAGGTTTCCATAGCAACGGCAGTGTCGGAGGAAGTTGCCGCCCCTTCCCAGAAGGCATTGCAGACAGGAAATGATGCGATGGGCCACGGCCAGGGAGGAGGAAGTGAAAAATGAATACAGCAGATATACAGTAGGTGCTGAGAAAAAAAAATAAAAAAATATCCAATTCGTTTACAGTGCACAGTTTAGTGAGGGATGCTGAAGAGTTATAAAAGTGGGTGGAACTCCACTTTAAGGAATGCAGCGGGTAGCTGTGAGTGTGCTGAGCTATAGGAGACAGCAGTTGCTACAAAATACAGATTGCTGCATTCAGCTTAAAGGCCCTTTTTCTGTATTGCTGTCTGCCTAGTTCTATTTTTGTCTGATTCTACCTATCTGCTATTGCATTTGCCTAAGGGTGCCCTGTGCCCTACCCCTCTCTGCCACAGTTCCTGTTAAGAGAACCCATCTTTCCACCTTGCACAACACCCACCATGCCTAGGAACCTGCACTCTGAGGAGGAATGTCAGCCCTCCCTGTCTCTGGGGGTCATCACCAGGCCTCTGGAGGTCAGGGAGAGCGCTACATTCCTGATATGAGCCTGCTGTACCATGTACTTGTATGAGAAAGTCTCCTGTTCTCTTTGTATTGCATCCTTTATGTGAAATCCCTGGTGTTTTTAAGTAACAAATGTCCTGGATTGGAGCTTAAAAGCCTCCTTTTTGGTGGGGATGCAAGGCCTTGGTATATTATGTCCAGAACATCTGCCATCCTTTACCTTAACCCAACCGCAACACATACGTTGCAGTTTTCAAATGGTTTACCAGGGTTATGGCTGAAGCTATCAGCCATAACCCCGGTATTTTTTTCATGAAAGCAGTCTGAGGGGCTCATTAGCCACTGGATCATTTTTACTGGCGCACCTGAGAAATCATTTTTACTGGCGCACCTGAGGGGCTCATTAGCCACTGGATCATTTTTCACTGGCGCACCTGAGAAATGATGCGACAGTGACCAGATCATCTCTGACCTTGGAGGACCCAAGCAACGTCATGACGTCAGTTCCTGTCTAGGGTGGAAGTAAACACATTTATTTTTAAAGCACAAGATTAAAATGATTATATATTTTTATTCTGATCTTTTGCTTTTAAAGGTAAAGAAGAGATTTGGGTCTTTTTGACCCCAGGTCTCTCCATGAAGAGGACCTGTCATCCTTATTTCTATTACAAGGGATGTTTATATTCCTTGTAATAGGAATAAAAGTGATAAAAAAATAAATAATAAAAATAAGGGGACAGTGTAAGAATAAAATAAATAAGAAAAAAAAAAAGTGAAAGCGCCCCATTCCTCCGTGCTCGCACGCATAAGCGAATGTATACGTAAGTTGCGCACGTATATGTAAACGGTGTTTGCACCACACACGTGAGATATCGCCACGAAAGTTAGAGCAAGAGCAATAATTCTAGCATTAGACCTCCTCTGTAACTCTAAACCGGTAACCTGTAAAAACTTTTAAAGCTTTGTCTATGGAGATTTTTAAGTACCGTAGTTTGATGCCATTCCAAGAGCGTGCGCACATTTAAAGCATGACATGTTAGGCATCTATTTACTCAGCATAACATCATCTTCATATTTTACGAAACAATTGGTGTATATTTTGTGTTTTTGTTTTTTTTCCTTTTTATTAAAGTGTATTTTTTTCCCAAAAAAATTGCATTTGAAAAGCTGCTGCACAAATATTGTGTGACATAAAAAATGACAACAATCGCTTTATTACCTAGGGTCTCTGCAAAAAAAAAAAAAAAAAATTATATATATATATATATATATATATATATATGTATGTATGTATGTATGTATATATATATATATATATATATATATATATATGTATGTATGTATGTATGTATGTATGTATGTATATATATATATATATATATAAAATGTTTTGGGGTTATAAGTAATTTTATAGCAACAAAATATTAAACTTTAAAAAGTGCCAGAAAAAGCTTGGTCGGCAAGCGGTTATAACTTTTCTTCTTCTAAAGGAACATACAAAATCTTTCACTGTGAACTGAGGTTTTTGTATTTTTGTCACAAGAGCGCTTCATTGTCCTGAGAGTGCCTGTGCATCTGATAGTGCTTCAAAAGTCAACTTCATATTTTCTCACATAATGTTATAATGATACTGTATATGTTATTAAACTAATGTTTTTTTTTGTAGTATAGGAGTCAGTTATGTTAATGTAAAGCAAAGGGCCCTGATGGACTGACCCGACGTTTGTTTTTCTGAACGCCGTGAACTAATTGCGTTGCTTTGAAAGCTCTTCAGATTCATTATAATTATACAAGTCAAGGTTCATAAGAGCTTAATGAGTTTTGTCGTCATAGGTAAGGGTCAACAGGGCCCTGGTAAAGGAAAATGAAATGTTTGCAGCGAAAACCACACATTCTTTTGAATGATTCCCCACAATAGAGCGGCAATTGCAGTCAAACACACAGATGAATGATATATAGAGAGACTGTTTGCCAAGTGATTTTAGACTGAAGTCACAGAAATGTACACTCAGTGTAGACATTATACTAACATCTTCTGTTTTTATGGTCCTACAACTTTTGGCCTCATCTCTAATTTCTTTTTATGGTGATTGCACAGCTTGTTTAATCATTAAATATTAATTGCCCACTCCAGTAGGCACCAGAGTTTGCCCTCTCTATCCATTGCATGCTATTATTCACTGATACCAATGATTGGACACTATTGATCTTTTATTGGAAAGAATCAAGCAACCAATTTTATACAAAAGTAAAAAAACATAACCATAGTACAAAACTTCAACAGAAATCCAAGGAATACACATCCATGTTCAGAATATATACAATATATACTTAATCCACTATGAAAACATTTTTAGAAGACTATTTACATAAAGCAGCAGAGAGGGCCTAAGAGGCACAACCCATCACCTATGTACACAGCCATTTATCAAAAATTAATAAAAAAAAAAAATAATCTAGGGTGATAAAAGACAGACAGCCACACCCGGGAAAGAAACTCCTGGCAGTCAGGGAGGCTTGAAACCCCTCCACGCCTTCAACCAAGCCCCCCGACTCCGCTTGTCTCTCTCAAGCACCCGAATCTTCCCAACCTCATGCAGAATGTCATACACCACCACCTGAACAGGAAGAATTTTATGCTGACCTGACACCGTGCGTTCCAGGTGAAATAACGGACTACTATGCTAACTAAAAAAAGTGTATCCAAACAAAAAACCCCACCATTATTGAATGCTCCGTACACCCACTCAGCATAACCCAGCCTGGAGAGGAAAGGAACACCGAGGGCCCGCCCCACCTGTTTGTACACCTCTATGTTAAAAGGGCAATGAAGCAGGAAATGGTCCATAGTCTCCTCCTCATCTGCACACTGCTCCTGAGGACAGCTACGATCCACCCCACTGCAGCATTTCAAATTGCCCTGAGCATAGAGGCCAGATCCCTAAATTTAGGGGGTACTCTGTCCAAATTAATCAGTCTTAACCCTGCCCTCAAAACTGGGCAATCCCTTAAAGCCAGTGGGTCATGAAAGACTTCGCTCAAGACTCGACTCATAAGGACTTTCCTTGGAACCGATCTGAGATCTTCAGCCGACAATCGCCACTGGCATAATAACTTAAGGCACGGAGCGACATAGGCTGGTAGCTGACCACGATGACCCCTGAGATTCTTCACTTGGCCACCTTCTTCCCAAAGTCGTAGAAAAGGCCTAAACCAAGATATAAATATGCCTGCCCATCCAAGAGGTTCCACTGCAAGCATATTATCAATGTTAAATTTGAGAAATAGTGAAAAGAAAAGAACTGGGTTGACCATACCTAAGCCACCCTCCCTCCTGGATAGATAGGTGACATTCCTCTTGATGGGGTTCAGTCTGTTCCCCCACAGCATCTGGAAGAACACACTACTGACCCTAGCATAGAGAGACATTGGCAAGATGCAGACAAAGCTGACCTACAAGAAGATCGGAATCAGGTAAGTCTTAATCAGATCAACCCTTTCCCTCATAGATAACTTCCATCTCTTCCAGCTGACCACCTTAGTATTGGCAATTTCCAGTCTGCCTTCCCAGTTTTTGAGGCCATAATCGCTGGGTCCAAATTCAATGCCTGGAATCTTAATTCTTTCCTGGGGCACTGGAAAGGTGTCCGGGAGATCAAACCCCTCACCTTCCTTTCCCATCCAGAAAACTTCACTCTTTTCCTGATTGATCTTGCAGCCTGATGCTTCAGAATACCGTGATGTCAGAGAGACCACCTCTTCCGATTCATCCGTCCCAGTGACAATCACCGACATATCGTCCACATAGGCAACAACC
The DNA here is from genome assembly GCA_037952925.1 of Lithobates clamitans. Taxonomy (NCBI): domain Eukaryota; kingdom Metazoa; phylum Chordata; class Amphibia; order Anura; family Ranidae; genus Lithobates; species Lithobates clamitans. The sequence goes on along the minus strand of JBBGZY010001653.1, from coordinate 1,061,578 downwards.
CTCAAACGCGGCTCACCTGGGAGCCCCACTGGTACCCCACACAACATGCCGCTCCCTAGCCTCCTGATGAAGGGATAGATTGCAAACACATAGAGCAGGGGACTCAGGGGACAACCCTGGCACACCCCGGAGCCAACCCCAAAGGACTGCCCAACCCATCCATTAACAAGAGGAAAGCTTTCTGCCCCCTTATACAAGACTTTTATTCAATCGAAAAAACTACCCGGCAGACCGTACTTACTTACTAACCACAGGTACTCATGGTTAACACGATCAAAAGCTTTTGCCTGATCCAATGTCAGCAAATACTTTCCCCAGCCTGCAGCCCTGCACCGCTCCAAGGCCTCCCGGACAGCTAAAACCGCTGTGAAGGTGCACCTACCCTGGACCGAACAGTGCTGATGGCGAGAAAGCAAAGACTCTGCTACTGACGATAGGCGCCAGAAAAATATCTTTGCCAGTATCTTTCTATCCACATTAAGAAGGCTGATGGGGCACTATTCCTTCCACTGATACCAATGATTGGACACTATTCCTTCCACTGACACCAATGATTAGACACTATTCCTTCCACTGACACCCATTGGACACTATTCCTTCCACTGACACCCATGATGGGGCACTATTCCTTTCACTGACACCAATGATTGGACACTATTCCTTCCACTGACACCAATGATTGGACACTATTCCTTCCACTGACACTAATGATTGGACACTATTCCTTCCACTGACACCAATGATTGGACACTATTCCTTCCACTGACACCAATGATTGGACACTATTCCTTCCACTGACACCAATGATTGGACACTATTCCTTCCACTGACACCAATGATTGGACACTATTCCTTCCACTGACACCCATTGGACACTATTCCTTCCACTGACACCAATGATTGGACACTATTCCTTCAATTGACACCAATGATGGGGCACTATTCCTTCCAATGACACCAATGATGAGGCACGATAAAAAAAAAAAATATATATATATATATATATATATATATATATATATATATATATATATATATATATATATATATGTATATATTTTTTTTTTGCTAGTAATTTTCTAGCAAAATTTTTTTAGATGTTTACTGTACATGTATGTGTGAAGTGTCAGAATTGCCCTGGCAGTGAAGTTGTTAAGACTAGATTAACACGTTTTTGAGGTGCATTTCTGACGCTCCTCATGATACGTTGACATTTATGGTCATTCTTATCCTTTATAACGCTCATCAGAACCTTCTTTTTGACCAAGGTATGTCAATGCGCTTCATACAATATATGTGACTGAGTACCATTAAAAACAATGGCAAATCTGTGCGCTAAAATGTGTAAATGTTCATTTTGCAAACTGCTAGCGCTAAATAAATCCTGTATAATATAATAATAAATGTGAATGAGTCCTCAGGTCAGCGTCTGCATTTTTTTTTTTGGTTTTAAGCGTTGCTGCCATTGCTATTAAACACACTGAATCGAAAAACAAACATGAACTTTTATGGCCAATGAGCATCAGCCCAACGCACAGATGTAGCCGAGTACAATTAAAATTAGCGCCTAACTTGTGTGCTTGCGTTAGCTTGCATTAAAAAAAGAAGCATTGGTGTGAATGAGCCCCGCACCGATGAGTCGCTCTGCCATTATAGAAGCACACAATCCCTCTTCATGTTTAATGCACATGGAGTATTAATTCACAATAACCTTTAATGATGTTTTGCTGCTGAGTGCGGAAGGTTATTAGCTTTAGTCATTGATCTAGAACAATGCCTTCTGAAATGTTTGCATTCTATTTAACTCATAGGGAATTCCGGGAATATTGCACTCATATGCTGGATATACAATTCAGTCTCTCACATATGTTGAGGTTGTGATTAGAAGATTTTGCAGCAGTAGAATGTTTAATAACGTGTGACTTCTAAAGTGGAGGTAGGTGGATTACTTAGGTTCGCTCAAGGATTTTCTCTTAACCACTTCAGCCCCATTTTTTTTTTTTGCGATTCGGCACTGCGTTACTTTAACTGACAATTGCGTGGTCGTGCGACGCTGTACGCGAACAAAATAGATTTTTTTTTTCCCCCCACAAATAGAGCTTACTTTTTGGTGGTATTTGATCACCGCTGCCGTTGTCTTTTTTTGTTTTTAGCGCAAAAAAAAAAAAAAAAAATATGCAAAAAAACCCCAATATTTTCTACTTTCTGCTATAAAACATAACCAATAAAAAAAATTTAAAAATGTAATTTCTTCATCAATTTAGGCCAATATGTATTCTGCTACATATTTTTGGTAAAAAAAATCCCAATAAGTGTATATTGATTGGTTTGCGCAAAAGTTATAGCAAACTATGGGATAGATTTATTTAATTTTTATTTATTTAATTTTTTTTTTTACTAATAATGGTGGCGATCAGCGATTTTTAGCGGGTCTGCGACATTGCGGTGGACAAATCTGACACTTTTTGGGGACCAGTGACACTAATACAGTGATCAGTGCTAAAAAAAAAAACGAACTGTCACTGTCCTAATGACACTGGCAGGGACATGGTTAACATCAGAGGCGATCAAAGGTTTAAATATGTTCCCTGGGAGGGCTTTATAACTGTGTGTGTGTGTGTGGGGGGGGGGTGCTTTGACTGGGGGAAGACAGAGATCCGTGTTCCTGCTTAGCAGAAACACAAGAGCTCCATCTTCCCCTCTCACAGAACGGCGATCTCCCTTGTTTACATAGGCAGACCGCCATTCCACCTCTCTCAGGAACGATCGCGGGGTGCCGGCCAACATCGCGGGGGTGCAGCTGTGTCCAATAACAGCGGGAGTGGGTCGCCAGATCCAGAACTAGAAATCACGTACAGGTACCTCATTTCGCATTTTGCCACCAGAAGGGGTACCGTGCCGCAGTATATATGCGTGGGGCGGTTCGGAAGAGGTTAAATGAGACAAAGCAGTGACTCCTCCCCTATTGGACAGCTCCATAGAGGGGAGGTTTCAATGAGAGACAGCATGCCCGAAAGGAGATAAGTACTGCTGTGCTGTCTCTTTAGCTAGTCCATGGTGCTCTGGGAATTCCTGTCATGCATTAAATGCATTAAAGGATAAGTTCACCTTTTTGAAAATAAATAATAAATGCACATTTTTTACAGGTAAAAAAATGTGCATTTATAATTTTTTTTTCTATAGCGTCTGCAGAGCACTGAGACTAAAAGCACATTGCGGGTGCAATACCGGGCTCCTGCAGACTCTCAAGGATAGCTGTCTGCCTGTACCTCCGATATGCCCAGGCAGTTACTTGAGAGCAGGAAAATCAATGAACTATGAAAGGGCTCACCAGTGCCCTCACAGTTAATTGTGAACTGCGAGTCATCAGCCGCTAAGGGTGATGGTACTTGTAGTCTATTTATTCACAGGAAGCTGTAAATGAATGATGCAGTTGTGCTGCTTGCTGCCCAATTAACCTCCTCCTGGTGTATTTTTTGCTTTTTGTATGCTTCCCAAATATCTTCAGGCCAGTCAAATGGTGCTGCAGGGTCCTCTTTGCCTCTTCTCTGGCCTGGGTGGTCCTCACTGATTCAAAGAATGGCTCTGGCAGGATGACATGAGTGCTGCTGCCTGCACCAGTACACTGGTGATAGAGGCCCATGACACCATGCACTCACTTTATGTCCTCAGTCTTCCAGGTTGAGTATTGCTGGGTCCTTATGCAACCTAAAAGACTGATGCCATCTGGAGTTGGATAAGTAATATTGCAGGAGACAGCTCTGGACTGAAGGCGAGTATTGTAGCTTGAGCTGCTTGATCAACCTTTTAACCACTTCCGGACCGCCGCATGTCGATATAAGTCCTAACTTTGAAGAGGAATGTCGTTGTTATGGCAGCAGCTAGCTGCCATTACCCTGGGTTCCTCTTCTTCAGCCGGCGGTCTGCTTTCTGATAACAGTGGTCTCTGCGCGCGGATTCTCCGTGAAATTACTTACATCGGCGGCAGGAGGGGGGACCCCCCCCTCCCACCGCGCTCCGGTGCCCTCCGCCGCTTACCGGGCCCAACGACAGCGGCGGAGGCGATCGAATCTTCACCCATGCTGGGTATAGAGACGAGTGAGGGGAAGATGGCCCCCACCCGTCTCCATAACATTGCAGGGCGGAAGCGACGTCAAAACGTCACTTCCGCCCATAGCTCTTAAAGGGCCATTTTTTTTACATTTTTTTTTTAAATGACTATTTTTTTTTTTATTGCATTTTAGTGTAAATATGAGACCTGAGGTCTTTGTGACCCCCAGATCTCATATTTAAGAGGTTCTGTTGTTGGATGTTTACATTCCTTGTAATAGGAATAAAAGTGACACTTAAAAAAAAAAAAAAAAAAAAAAAAAACAGTGTAAAAATAAAAAATGAAAGGTAAAATAAATAAGAAATTTTTTTTTTTTTTTAAACGCGCCTCGTCCTGCCGGGCCCACGTGCAGAAGCGAACACATATACGTGAGTAGCGCCCGCATATGAAAACGGTATTCAAACCACACATGTGAGCTATCGCCGTGATCGGTAGAGCGAGAGCAATAATTCTAGCCCTAGACCTAATTTTTTAAACGTCGCCTATGGAGATTTTTAAGGGTAAAAGTTTGTCGCCATTCCACAAGCGGGCGCAATTTTGAAGCGTGACATGTTGGGTATCAATTTACTCGGCATAGCATTCTCTTTCACAATATAAAAAAAATTGGGCTAACTTTACTGTTGCCTTTTTTTTTAAATTCAAAAAAGTGTATTTTTTCCAAAAAAAAGTGCACTTGTAAGACCTCTGCGCAAATACGGTGTGACAGAAAGTGTTGCAATGACCGCCATTTTATTCTCTAGGGTGTTAGAAAAAAAGTATAATGTTTGGAGGTTCTAAGTAATTTTCTAGCAAATAAAAATGTTTTTAACTTGTAAACAACAAATCTCAAAAAGAGGCTCGGTCCTTAAGTGTTTTTTTAAAGAAAGAAAAAAAAATTACCTGGATTTGATTTTAAATTATATATATTTTTTTTAATACTCATATACAAACACCAGCTTGATGTCAATAAGCTTATATCCTTTAGATTTATATACCTAAAGAGGGGCAGCCATATCTGTTAACTACATATGTAGGGTCTGATTCCTGCCTTGAGGTGCTACACAGTGATTATGTTTTACTGCTTCTTTGGAATTGAATTCCATGGCAACATATACATTCATATATTTTTATTTCTTTTGTCTAACCAGCGGGCTGCGCTATTATGTTCTGATGGCGGGGAGCCTTACCCGTCACCAGCATACAATGACCGGTGCTGTTAGCTATAGCTGACGGCACTGATCAATGGGGAAAAACCTGACACGCTGGTTGTACAGCATTGGTATATCGACTTCTGTACAACCGGGGTTCTCGTACATCGATCAAAATTCAGCCAGTATCTGCTGAACTGGCCCAATTTGAATCCGTGTATGGCTGCCTCAGGAGTCATTGGACCCTTTGAAAACAATGCACTCCCTGTGTGGCTGATATCTTAACTCAACTATTGTTAAAACCAAGTGGAAGTCTTTGTATCTATTAGACATGTGCATGACGGAAAAAATGTGTTTCGTTTAGATTCGTTATTTTGTTATGTTAAATTTGGCTAATTCGTTAAGTTCCTATTCGGGATTCACATTCGGAATTCGTTTTATGTCTCTTTCGAATTTTCTTAGATATGGTACTCTAATAACACACACATGGGGTTCATTTACTAAGAAAAATGGTAATTTTATGTGAGATGTGCTCTACCCTGTGTGCATCTATTGATGTATATTCCAAATAGTAGTCATAGTTGGTTTTCTTTCCTTTGCTAACGAATGCTGTTATGAATGAGTATTACAGAATAATGTCTGCTATTCTGTAAAGTTATATGTATTCAACATTAGGGATGAGCCGAACACCCCCCTGTTCGGTTCGCACCAGAACATGCGAACAGGAAAAAAATTCGTTCGAACACGCGAACACCGTTAAAGTCTATGGGACACGAACATGAATAATCAAAAGTGCTAATTTTAAAGGCTAATATGCAAGTTATTGTCATAAAAAGTGTTTGGGGACCCAGGTCCTGCCCCAGGGGACATGGATCAATGCAAAAAAAAGTTTTAAAAACGGCCGTTTTTTCAGGAGCAGTGATTTTAATAATGCTTAAAGTCAAACAATAAAAGTGTAATATCCCTTTAAATGGGGGTGTCTATAGTATGCCTGTAAAGGGGCGCATGTTTCCGGTGTTTAGAACAGTCTGACAGCAAAATGACATGAAAAAACAAAAACTACCCACGGCTATTGCATTGCCGACAATACACATAGAAGTTCATTGATAAAAACGGCATGGGAATTCCCCAAAGGGGAACCCCGAACCAAAATGTAAAAAAAAAAATGACGTGGGAGTCCCCCTAAATGCCATACCAGGCCCCTCAGGTCTGATATGGATATTGAGGGGAACCCCGGCCAAAATTTAAAAAAAAAATGACGTGGGGTTCCCCCTAAATTCCATACCAGACCCTTATGCGAGCACGCAACCTGGCAGGCCGCAGGAAAAGAGGGGGGGACGAGAGTGCGCCCCCCCCTCCTGAACCGTACCAGGCCACATGCCCTCAACATTGGGAGGGTGCTTTGGGGTAGCCCCCCAAAACACCTTGTCCCCATGTTGATGAGGACAAGGGCCTCATCCCCACAACCCTGGCCGGTGGTTGTGGGGGTCTGCGGGCGGGGGGCTTATCGGAATCTGGAAGCCCCCTTTAACAAGGGGACCCCCAGATCCCGGCCCCCCCCCTGTGTGAAATGGTAAGGGGGTACTTACTCCTACCATTTCACTAAAAAACTGTCAAAAATGTTAAAAATGACAAGAGACAGTTTTTGACAATTCCTTTATTTAAATACTTCTTCTTTCTTCTATCTTCCTTCATCTTCTGGTTCTTCTGGTTCTTCTGGCTCTTCTGGTTCTTCCTCCGGCGTTCTCGTCCAGCATCTCCCCTGCGGCGTCTTCTATCTTCTTCTCCTCGGGCCGCTCCGCACCCATGGCATGGGGGGGAGGCTCCCGCTCTTCTCTTCTTCTTTTCTTCCTTCTTCTCTTCCTCATTTTCTTCTCCGGGCCGCTCCGCATCCATGCTGGCATGGAGGGAGGCTCCCGCTGTGTGACGGCGCTCCTCGTCTGACAGTTCTTAAATAATGGGGGGCGGGGCCACCCGGTGACCCCGCCCCCCTCTGACGCACGGGACATGACTGGACTTCCCTGTGGCATTCCCTGTGACGTCACAGGGAAGTCCCGTCAAGTCACGAGGGGGTCGTGCGTCAGAAGGGGCGGGGTCACCGGGTGGCCCCGCCCCCCATTATTTAAGAACTGTCAGACGAGGAGCGCCGTCACACAGCGGGAGCCTCCCTCCATGCCAGCATGGGTGCGGAGCGGCCCGGAGAAGAAAATGAAGAAGAGAAGAAAAGAAGAGAAGAAAAGAAGAAGAGAAGAGCGGGAGCCTCCCCCCCATGCCATGGGTGCGGAGTGGCCCGAGGAGAAGAAGATAGAAGGCGCCGCGGAGGAGATGCTGGACGAGAACGCCGGAGGAAGAACCAGAAGAGCCAGAAGAACCAGAAGAACCAGAAGATGAAGGAAGATAGAAGAAAGAAGAAGCATTTAAATAAAGGAATTGTCAAAAACTGTCTCTTGTCATTTTTAACATTTTTGACAGTTTTTTAGTGAAATGGTAGGGGTAAGTACCCCCTTACCATTTCACACAGGGGGGGGCCGGGATCTGGGGGTCCCCTTGTTAAAGGGGGCTTCCAGATTCCGATAAGCCCCCCGCCCGCAGACCCCCACAACCACCGGCCAGGGTTGTGGGGATGAGGCCCTTGTCCTCATCAACATGGGGACAAGATGTTTTGGGGGGCTACCCCAAAGCACCCTCCCAATGTTGAGGGCATGTGGCCTGGTACGGTTCAGGAGGGGGGGGGCGCACTCTCGTCCCCCCTCTTTTCCTGCGGCCTGCCAGGTTGCGTGCTCGGATAAGGGTCTGGTATGGATTTTTGGGGGGACCCCACGCCGTTTTTTTTTTTGGCACGGGGTTCCCCTTAAATTCCATACCAGACCTGAAGGGTCTGGTATGGAATTTAGGGGGAACCCCACGTCATTTTTTTTTAAAATTTTGGCCGGGGTTCCCCTTAATAACCATATCAGACCGGAAGGGCCTGGTATAAAATTTAGGGGGACTCCCACGTCATTTTTTTTTTAAAATTTTGGTTTGGGGTTCCCCTTTGGGGAATTCCCATGCCGTTTTTATCAATGAACTTCTATGTGTATTGTCGGCAATGCAATAGCCGCGGTAGTTTTAAATTTTTTCCTTCAAAATGTCATTTTGCTGTCAGACTGTTCTAAACACAGGAAACATGCGCCCCTTTACAGGCATACTATAGACACCCCCCAGGTACGAAATTTAAAGATATATTACACTTTTATTGTTTGACTTTAAGCATTATTAAAATCACTGCTCCTGAAAAAACGGCCGTTTTTAAAACTTTTTTTGCATTGATCCATGTCCCCTGGGGCAGGACCTGGGTCCCCAAACACTTTTTATGACAATAACTTGCATATTAGCCTTTAAAATTAGCCCTTTTGATTTCTCCCATAGACTTTTAAAGGGTGTTCCACGGCATTCGAATTTGCCGCGAACACCCCAAATTGTTCGCTGTTCGGCGAACTTGCAAACAGCCAATGTTCGAGTCGAACATGAGTTCGACTCGAACTCGAAGCTCATCCCTATTCAACATTTAATTTACATATCTGTTATGTTTATTTTTTTATGTTAATTGAGTTTTTTATGAGACTATAAAGCAGTAATTATATATGTTCATTCTTTAATCATACTACACTATTATGCAGGTCTCAGTGTACTTAGCCCAATGGCTTGGTGGTGTGAACCAATGTCTATAAAGTACTAAGGTTATGAGTTCAAATCCCAACCTACCTAAGGTAGCTATGTTGCTTTTTCCAGTGCACAAGCAAATTAAAACAAACAAAAAAGTAAACTAACACCCTGCGCGTAAGTATTCAGTAATATTATGGTGTGGAATTCCAAAAATCACACACTACCCTGTTTCCCCAAAAATAAGACCTAGCGTGATTGTCAGTGATGGCTGCAATATAAGCCCTACCCCCCCAAATAAGCCCTACCCTGAAAATAAGACCTACAAGAACTTTAACTAGGGCTTATATTGCAGCCATCACCGACAATCACGCTAGGTCTTATTTTTGGGGAAACAGGGTAGTGTGTGATTTTTGGAATTCCACACCATAATATTACTGAATACTTACATACCATTGCATGCATTTGAAGAGTTAATATTACGGAGTCAACCAAACTGATGTGGCATTGGCTATTCGCCTATTTTCAGCACATGCTGCTGAGTACAATTCAAGCTTTCAGTAGGTGATACCATTGTGGGATTTGAACCCATGGCCTGAGTCAAGGAGGGCAGACCACTAGGCTACTGAGCTGAGCACAATCATGAGCACAATCATACATAGAAAATACATTTACTAATGTTTGATTCTTTTAATTCTCTATAATAATGTTTTGCATTAAAGGCATTAATATTATGGTAACAACCATGCTCATGCTGATGTGGCATTCGCCTATTTTCAGCATGTGCTGCTGATTAAAATGTAAGCTTTAAGTAAGCGATACCATGTGTGGGATTTGAACCCATGACCTGAGTCTTTCAAGGCAGACCACTAGGCTACTGAGCTGAACACAATCATACTTTGAAAAGACATTTTCTAATTTTTGATAGTTTTAATTCTATACAATAATGTTTTGCATTTGAGGCATTAATATTATGGAAACAATTATGCCCATGCTGATGTGGCATTGGCTATTAAGCATTCGTCTATTGCAGGGGGAAAAAAAAAGTTCTAGCAAAGATGCGAACGCCATTAAATTCTATGGAACACAAACATGAAAAATCCAAAGTCCTCATCTTAAAGGCTTATATGCAAGTTAGTGCCATGCCAAACGTGTATGGGGACCTGGGTGCTGCCCCAGGGGACATGTATCGATAGAAAAAAAAAGTTTTTAACTACTTGCCGACCAGTCGCCCTCATTATACGATGGCAGGTTGGCTCTCCTGCGTGAATCGCTGTAGCTGTATGGCGGCTCACGCAGGCATAGTTGCGGGTGGGAGCGTGCCTATGGGTCGGGCGGACTCGATGTCTGCCCATGACCCACCATCGCCTAGCACAGAGGCAGAACGGGGATCTGCCTTTGTAAACAAATGGATCCCATTCTAACAGGGGACATGACAGAGATCTACTATTCCCAGTCATCGGGAACAGTGATCTCTGTCATGTCCCTGGCAGCCCATCCCCCCTACAGTTAGAACACACCTAGGGAACACAGTTAACCCATTGATCACCCCCTAGTGTTAACCCTTCACTGCCAGTGACATTTACACAGTAATCAGTGCATTTTTATAGCACTGATCGCTGTATAAATGTCAATGGTCCCAAAAATATGTCAAAAGTGTCTGATCTGTCCTTCGCAATGTTGCAGTACTGCTAAAAATTGCAGATTCCCACCATTCCTTTCCCTGCCAGTGTCATTTTTACATTGATCAGTGCATTGTTATAGCACTGATCGATGTAATCATGTCACTGGTCCCCAAAAAGTGTCATTTGGGGTCAGATTTGTCCTCCGCAATGTCACAGTCCTGCTAAAAATTGCAGATCACTGCCAGTAAAAACAGTAAAAACAATAATAATAAAAAAAAGTCCCTCAATTCATCCCATAGTTGCAGACGCGAAAACTTTTGCGCAAACCAATCACTATACTCCTATTGTGTTTTACCAACAATATGTAGAAGAATATATATCGGCCTAAACTGATGAAGAAATTTTTTATTTTATTTTTTTTTTGGATATGTATTAAGGACGTCAATTCTGTTTGGGTACAGTGTCACACGACCACGCACTTGTCAGTTAAAGCGACGCAGCGCCGTATCGCAAAAAATGGTCTGGTCATCAAGGGAGCAAATCCTTCCGACCCATAAGTGGTTAAAAGAGCAGTGATTTTAAATGAAACAATAAAAATGAAATATTCCTTTAAATATCGTGCCTGGGGGTCCCCTTAGTCTGTCTGTAAAGTGGTGCATCTGTGCAATTTATAGAACATGCCGCAGCAATAATGACATTTCTCAAGCAAAAAATGTCTTTTAAACTTTCTCGTTGCTGTAATGTATTGCTGGCCCCGGCAATATAGATGAAAAAAAAAAAAAAAAGAATATGGCGTAGGGTCCCCCTTAGTCCATAACGGAAGGGCCTAGTATGGATTTTAAGGGGAACTCCACGCCAAAATTTAAAAAAAATTGGTGTGGGGCCCCCCCCAAAATCCATACTAGACCCTTATCCGAGCATGCAGCCTGGCAGGTCAGGATAAGGGGGGGAGTGCCCCCCTCCTGAACCATACTAGACCACATGCCCTCAACATGGGGGCTCTGCGCCCCCAACCCCAAAGATCCTTGTTCCCATGTTGATGGGTACAAGGGCCTCTTCCCGACAACCCTGGGCTGTGGTTTTCGGGGTCTGCGGGCGTGGGGCTTATCGGAATCTGGAAGCCCCCTTTAACAAGGGGGCCCCCAGATCCTGCCCCCCCTATGTGAATGGGTATCGGGTACATTGTACCCCTACCCATTCACCAAAAATTGTCAAAATGTAAAAACCACAATAGACAGTTTAACAATTCAAATTAATAAAGAAAAAAAGTGTCCCATGATGTACATCCATCACGCCGCCCGACAGACCTGATAAATAGAGAAAACGAACAAAGTTCCACCTCGATGGGAGGCCTCTCTCTGACCGCTGTCTCTTCGCTTTGACAGATGTTATATAGGCAAGGGTGGGGCCACCCGGTGACGTAAACAGATGACTCTGCCCCCTTCTGATGTCACATGATGACACATGACGTCAGAAGGGTGTGGGGTCACCCTGTTACATCACTGGGTGGCCCGCCCTTGCCTAGATAACAGCTGTCAAAGCTTAGAGACAGGAGTCGGAGGGAGGCCTCCCATCGAGGCGGAGCTTTGATCGACAGCAGTCCGTCGGTCAGCATGATGGATGGTGGATGTACATTGCGGGACACTTTTTTTCCCTTTTTAATAAAAGAATTGTCAAAAACGGTCTCTTGTGGTTTTTACATTTTGACACTTTTTTGATGAATGGGTACGATGTACCCGATACCCATTCACATAAGGGGCGGCGGGATCTGTGGGCCCCCTTGTTAAAGGGAGCTATCAGATTCCGATAAGCCCTCCACCCGCAGAACCCGACAACCACAGCCCAGGGTTGTCCGGAAGAGGCCTTTGTCCCCAACATGGGGACAAGGTGCTTTGGGGTGGGGGGGGGACGCAGAGCCCCCCCTGCCTAAAAGCACCCAACCCCCCATGTTGAGGGCATGTTGATGCTCCAGCATTTGATAATATAGTTAGAAGAGCCCTGCTCAAAAGAGCTTACAATCTACAAGGGTAGGACACTAAACATTAGACACATTAAAAATCACATAACAATCACATTACAAATCAAGCTAATAACAACCATGACAAACCTTTTTGGTGATCAGAACTCCTCGCCCCAAACCCCTAAAAAGTAAAATTGCAGGATTATCCTAAGCAAAAACAGACAAAATTAATACAAAATCCAAAAATGTAGCGCACAAACAAAATCGACACACAGACACACATTGTTTGGAATTAGCAGGAAGCTTCCTTTTCATCTAAACCATTATATAAACTAGATTAACATTAGCAGTTGTAAATCTAAAATGTGAGATTTAGAAGTAACTAGAACAAGAGAAAGGTCCGCTGAGGCTCACAATGGACACATGGTCAGTGTCTGTAAAATTCCATTCTCTCACTGATCAGTCAACTCCGGTCATGTTGATTAAAAGACAGATTTATTACAAATGTATCGATACATAGGGGTGAACTCTCACAGCAAGGAGTTCCATGCAGAGTCACACAGAAACACTGTACACAGGTTGTTTTATAGCAGTATTTGGCAAACTGCCATTGGCTAAGGCACACTGGAGACTCATGGTGCATTGTCAGCTTTATTGTCAAATCCAGCGTGTCTTTCACAATATTTCCTATTATGTTAAATTTTTGCTAGTTCTTTAAATATTGTTGTAGGTGTTGGTCAGAACTAATCAGATTGCATAAACAATAAGTCAGGGCCACTTTAGCTAGAAAAAGAGCATATAAGGAACAAAGCAAATGTCGATATCACCTGTAATTCTTTGTATATTTCTTATCAGTCAGACTGGACAAAGACACAATTTCAAAACCAGGCCCACAAAAAAAAATCATCTTAGACAGCTTCAATAAGGGGAGGGCTCAATGAGAGACAGCATGCCTGAAAGGAAATAATTATTGCTGTGCTGTCTCTTTAGCTAGTCCATGGTGCTCTGGGAATTAATTATTTCCATGCATTAAATGATTAGAAAGAGGGAAAGGGGGGAGGGGGAGAGAATACAAAATAAATAAAACAATTAAAAAAAGTTATAAACTTAAATAAAAAAATAAAATTGACCCACATCCATAAAAGGTTTTCTTTTAGTCCTCATGGACCCTGCAGTTCAAAATCATTCGTTTTACAGGCGTTTGACTTTTTTTTATTCTGCCTCTAAACGGCCCTCCATTTTAGCCTATGGGTCCATACACATATGTTTCAGGAGTTTTGAGGCAGAACAAAAAAAAAAAAAAAAACTAGAAACGCGGCTTAGGTGCGTTTTTGAGGCTGCTTTTTTTACTGCCAGGGGAAAAGCTTTTACAAGAACCCCAGTGTGCATGTACCCCTAATGATAGGAGCGGATAAGCAGAGAAAGGGTTAACCATGCTAGCAGTGGAAACCCAGGACAATAAAGCCTTGGAATGCCAGGACATTAGTCTAAGGTGCATAGCGGCAGCGTTTGGTGACACTTGAATTATAGTACACAACAGCTTAGAAAAAAAATGCTGCATTATACACTTTTGTCTGTGGCTACCAAGGCAAATGATCTTGGTTTAAGCATCATTAATTCCCCAGAATAGGGTCATTAGCGGCGTATCCTCACTACGTCTGTCCCATTCCTAATTCCGCTGCGATTACCAGGATAGATGAGATCGGCCCATTTTTTGCTCTCTTTACAATTTTTCTTTGTGAAAGGATTGCCGTAGAATATTAATGTCCAGCCGGTCCTGTGCATTACAGAAGGCTCACCAGCCAGCAGCATACTTCTATCTACGGGGGAGAAGATTTATCTTTCAAATTACCTTTTTGATTACTGTGGTCCAGCATCTGCACCATAGGCAGGCCGGACCCCTTTAATGCTAAAAAGAACCTGTTGTATTATACTGTAAGAGGCCATTGTGGTGCCCTTGTTTGATGATTTTTAGGTGACGGAGGGGTGTGGGGAGGAAATGAAGGTTGGTTTATAGAGTGCAGTGCCGGGACATGGTCATCCAGCGCCCAGGGCGAAGATGCCAAATGGCGACCCAAAAAATGTATGAGCATTATGTGTCAGCAAAAATCTCCTAGTACAAGTCCACATATTCCAAGCCCCCCCCCCCAAAAAAAATCCCCAATAGCGGTGCCCTTGTTGGATGATTTATGGGTGACGGAGGGGTATGGGAACGAAATAAAGGTTGGTTTATAGAGTGCAGTGCCGGGACATGGTCATCCAGTGCCCAGGACAAAGATGCCAAATGGCGCCCCCCCAAAAAATGTATGAGCATTATTTGTCAGCAACAATCTACAACAACCACCTACCCCCCCTAAAATGTGAGCATTAATCTGCACACTTGGCTCAGCACAGAGCGGTCTCCTTCAGCAATCCAGTCTTTATCATATCCTGGTCAGGTGGAGTCAGATATAGTCCATCAGACAATGATAAGGGTTCCAAGGGCGGTTGATGATGGGGGGATAAATGCCAGTTCTGCTGGCTAGCCGCGCTGCGGCAACACAGTGAATAGTTTAGCCCTGGTAGCATACTACCGAGGCTCAACTATTCACTGTGGAGCCGTGGCGCAGAGGCTCAACTATTAACTGTGGAGCCGCAGCGCAGCTAGCCAGCAGCACTGGCGTCTATCCCCCCATCATCGATTGCCCTTGGAACCCTTATCATTGTCTGATGGACTATATCTGACTCCACCTGACCAGGATATGATAAAGACTGGATTGTTGAAGGAAACCGCTCTGTGCTGAGCCATCCCACCCTTCCTTTTCTGGATTCTATGTGGAGCCAGCCCTACAGCATCTGCTGTGCCCTGCAGTCCCACTTCATCCCTTCAGCCCAGCAAACAGACCTGAACACAACCTTCCTTTCCTCCATGTGAGTGGATATTGTTGTTTAATAAATTTGTTTTTATGATACATACTCAGAGGCGAACCTTTCCTTGTTTTTTTTCTAGCCTACTGGAACCTGCTTCTGGCTTTCTTGGTGGCTGCCCTGACTGGCCCCTGTTATATTTAGCCCAGTATGCATGTATTAGTACATACATACATCCTATTATTTCTGCTTTTGGACTATTGGGTTCTACACTAAGGTATCTGTGCATTGCACCTTTTTACTTGTTCAGTTCTGTTTAATCACTTATTAAGAAGTGGAACATTTGGGGCTCTTTTGATACCAAGCCAAGGTCAGGTAGACCAGAATTTTTCAGTTTGTTTGCACCCCCCAAAAATTTTGAGTACCAGCCGCCACTGGACACAAGTCCAACCTATGTGTGTGATTATATGTCAGTATTACATTGTATATCTCTGTATGTTGCGGTCGTTCAGGTGCTTATCTAATATTTTCTTGAAACTATCGATGCCCCCCGCTGAGACCACCGCCTGTGGAAGGGAATTCCACATCCTTGCTGCTCTTACAGTAAAGAAAGCTCTACATAGTTTAAGGTTAAACCTCTTTTCTTCTAATTTTAATGAGTGGCCACGTGTCTTGTTAAACTCCCTTCCGCAAAAAAGTTTTATCCCTATTGTGGGGTCACCATTACGGTATTTGTAAATTGAAATCATATCCCCTCTCAAGTTCAGTGCTCGCAACCTTCCTTGATAACTAATATCCTCCAGACCCTTTATTAGCTTTGTTGCCCTTCTTTGTACTCGCTCCATTTCCAGTACATCCTTCCTGAGGACTGGTGCCCAGAACTGGACAGCATACTCTAGGTGCGGCTGGACCAGAGTCTTGTAGAGCGGGGGAATTATCGTTTTATCTCTGGAGTTGATCCCTTTTTTAATGCCAATATTCTGTTTGCTTCGTTAGCAGCCGCTTGGCATTTCATGCCATTGCTGAGCCTATCATCTACTAGGACCCCCAGGTCCTTTTCCATCCTAGATTCCCCCAGAGGTTCTCCCCCCAGTCTATAGATTATATTCATATTTTTGATATACTCCTCCATTGATGTCCTCATAGAGGAGTGGAAGAGGACTCCAGTGACAACCTGTGAAGCTCTGGTGAACTCCATGCCCAAGAGGGTTAAGGCAGTGCTGGAAAATAATGGTGGCCACACAAAATATTGCCACTTTGAGCCCAATTTGGACATTTTCACTTAAGGGTGTACTCACTTTTGTTGCCAGCGGTTTAGACATTAATGGCTGTGTGTTGAGTTATTTGGAGGGGACAGCAAATTTACACTGTTATACAAGCTGTACACTCACTACTTTACATTGTAGGAAAGTGTCATTTCTTCAGTGTTGTCACATGAAAAGATAGAAGAAAATATTTACAAAAATGTGAGGAGTGTACTCACTTTTGTGATATACTGTGTGTGTATATATATATATATATATATATATATATATATATATATATATATATATATATATATATATATATATATATACTATGTTGCCAAAAGTTTGCAAATTCTTATAGGATAATAGGATATATATAATTCTAGTTATGTGTGTGTAGAATATATAATATAATATATATATATATATATATATATATATATATATATATATATATATATATATATATATATATATATATATAACACATATATATATATAACACATATATATATATAACACATATGTATATATACATATATCTGCACAATTTCTTCCTGGCCATGAGTTAAACACTATTCTGGAAAATTCTTATAGGATATATATAATTCTAGTTATGTGTGTGTATAAATATATATATATAATATATAATATTATATAGAATAAATAAACACATATGTATATATACATATATCTGCACGATTTCTTCCTGGCCATGAGTTAAACACTATTCTGGAAAATTCCGTACGGCCTGTCCTTCTGGTAAGAACCAGTGACATCACTGCAACACTAAAAAATGACAGGTGAGCTTTATTAAGCTGTCATAAAGTTTAATTATGGCTCTATAGCCGCGGACATAAAACCAAGACAATAGCACCTTTACCATCCTGAATATTCGCCTATCCCTCTTTATGGCATAGCCATCACATTTGGAACGGGCACAACCGTACTGGAAAAATTCTTTGCACAGCACTATATAAAATTGTGTGAGCCCTATAAATATAAAAATGATTAGAATCTTCAGAGCGCAATGAAAGAGGCAGATAGTACCTAATACGAGGACACATATTCTTGTCCTGATGCAAGATGAATGCGTCTTTTTCTCAAGAACTGAAGCCAAGCTGTTTGAAATGTATGATTTAAAAGAAAACTGTGACGCAATTCCAGGCAAACTGCTAAATGCACAGATAACATACATATAAAGGAGCTGTCTTTTTATCTGCGTTATCTGAGTTGAATATCTGTCCATGGAGTCCTGAGATTTATTTAGCTCTTTCCTGTCTGGCAGGGAAGGAGACCTACTATGGTGGCCTTGCCCCCTCCTTGGGTTCCACCATTATGGCTCATGTGCGGATGTACCCATTTAATAGAGCGGATTGGCACATCTGCAGGTGATTTCCCGTGCATGCGCAAAGACAGGGATCAGTCTGGACTTCCCTGGTAGCATTTTTTTGCGCACGAGCAGGAAACCCCGCACATGTGCAGACGGCTTGGAAAAATTGTTACATGGCCAGATGTGCTGCAGGGCTATTTTGGGACCCGAGTCCTGCGGCATATCTGCACACGCACAGGGGGTGGGGAGAAATTCTTTCCTTGGCGATAATTGTGCTGGTGCTGCTTTGCTATTTAAAAAAAAAATAAAAAACCTTTTTGTAAAAGAAGGAGGAGGAAGGGCAGCCCAACATGCCCTTTAGGGTGAAAATCCACTTTAATCTCTTCAGCCCTGGAAGATTTACCCCCCTTCACGACCAGGCAAATTTTTTGCGTGCTACAGTACTGCGTCACTGACAACTGCGCGATCATGCGACGCTGTACCTAAATAAAATTGACGTCCTTTTTTTCCCACAAATAGAGCTTTCTTTTGGTGGTATTTGATCACCTCTGCGGTTTTTATTTTTTACATTATAAACAAAAAAAGAGCGACAATTTTGAAAAAAATAAATTTTTTACTTTCTGCTATAAAACATACCCAATAAAATAGAATTAAAAAAAAATAAAATTTCTTCATCAATTTAGACCAATATGTATTCTGCTACATATTTTTTGGTAAAAAAAATCCCATTAAGCGTATATTGGTTTGCGCAAAAGTTATAGCGTCTACAAACTATGGGATATGTTTATTTATTATTTTTTACTAGTAATGGCGGGGATCAGCGACTTCTAGCTGGACTGCTATATTGCGGCAGACAAATCGGACACCTAACTGGCACTTTTGACACTTTTTAAGGGCCGGTGACACTAATACAGTGATCAGTGCTAAAAAAAATATGCACTGTCACTGTAGTAATGACACTGGCTGGGAAGGGGTTAACATGAGGGGCGATCAAAGGGTTAAATATGTTCCTAGGTTGTGCTTACTAACTGTGGGGGAGGTGCTTTGACTGAGGAAAGTAAAAAATCTGTGTTCCTGCTTAGCAGAAACACAGGATCGGTACATTCCCCTCTCACAGAACGGCGTGTCTGCCTTGTTTACATCGGCAGACCACCGCTTTGCCTGTCTCCTGCACGATCGGCGGGTCCCGACGTACAGTCGCGTCCACTGGACCCACTGATTGGCTCCCGCTGTGTCCAATCGCAGCGGGAGCGTGCTGCTGGCGGTGCGCACGTGCGTGCCTCAGACCCAGAAGTGTCAGATCACCTACTAGGTACGTGATCCAGCACAGAGAGGCCGCCCTGACGCAGTATATGCTTGTGGGGCAGTCCGCAATAGGTTAAGTAACACTTATAGGTCTTTTCTTCTCCATCCTATGACAGGACAGTGAAAAGAAAAGCATCAGACTCAGGCGCTTACCTCTCCGTCACTCTGCTCTCTCCTCCTATCAGCATACGCTTTGCACTGCAATACACCTGATTGACCTTGTGCTGCCTCTCCCTCCCCTACTTTAAAGTGGTTGTAAACACTTACATATACATATAACTTGACTGACCTGCACAGAGTCCTGACCTCAAACAGATATAACACCCTTGGGATGAATTAGAGCGGAGACTGTGAGCCGGGACTTCTTGTTCAACATCAGTGCCTGACCTCACAAATACTCTTCTGGAAGAATGGTCAAACATTCCCATAGACACACTCCTAAACCTTGTGGACGGCCTTCCCAGAGGAGTTGAAGCTGTTATAGCTGCAAAGGGAGGGCCAACTCAATATTGAACCCTACGGACTAAGACTGGGATGTCATTAAAGTTCATGTGCGTGTAAAGGCAGGCGTCCCAATACTTTTGGTAGTATAGTGTATACACACACACACTGTATTATATGTAATGTATTAATGATTGATTGTATTGTGACCTTAATCTTTGTAGCCTTTTAGAAAAAGAAAATTGCAAGAGCTGGGTAATAAAACATTATAGGTACCTGCAAATAGAAACAGAAAATCAATTTTTAGTAACATTAAAATAGAAAGAGCATTATTTGTAAATTGTATTTATAACAGTCAAATTGAGCGCAATTACTGTCTGCCCAACTATGTTCCTAAAACCGACAGCTAACATGAAAATAAGTGATTCACATAGAGAATAGAAAGAAATGTGATAAGTGCAGCACTAAATAAACTATACTTGGCGATAGATAGATAGATAGATAGATAGATAGATAGATAGATAGATAGATAGATAGATAGATAGATAGATAGATAGATAGATAGATAGATAGATAGATAGATAGATAGATAGATAGATAGATAGATTTAATGAATACAGTGGAATAAATAGATAAAGATGTATAGATATATTACGAGAGAAGAGAAGAGAAGAGAAGAGAAGAGAAGAGAAGAGAAGAGAAGAGAAGAGAAGAGAAGAGAAGAGAAGAGAATGATAGATAAAGAGAAGAGAAGAGAATGATAGATAAAGAGAAGAGAAGAGAATGATAGATAAAGAGAAGAGAAGAGAATGATAGATGAAGAGAAGAGAAGAGAAGAGAAGAGAAGAGAATGATAGATGAAGAGAAGAGAAGAGAAGAGAAGAGAAGAGAAGAGAAGAGAAGAAAATGATAGATAAAGAGAAGAGAATGATAGATAAAGAGAAGAGAAGAGAATGATAGATAAAGAGAAGAGAAGAGAATGATAGATAAAGAGAAGAGAAGAGAATGATAGATAAAGAGAAGAGAAGAGAAGAGAAGAGAAGAGAAGAGAAGAGAAGAGAAGAGAAGAGAAGAGAATGATAGATAAAGAGAAGAGAGGAGAATGATAGATAAAGAGAAGAGAAGAGAATGATAGATAAAGAGAAGAGAAGAGAAGAGAAGAGAAGAGAAGAGAAGAGAAGAGAGAGAGAAGAGAAGAGAAGAGAAGAGAAGAGAAGAGAAGAGAATGATAGATAAAGAGAAGAGAAGAGAAGAGAATGATAGATAAAGAGATAGAGAGAGAGAATGATAGATAGATAGATAGATAGATAGATAGATAGATAGATAGATAGATAGATAGATAGATAGATAGATAGAATGAATTAGGAGTGTATAACACGCAATAGTGTTGATTTACTAAAACTGGAGAGTGCAAAATCTGGTGCAGCTCTGCATAGAAACCAATCAGCTTCCAGGTTTTTTTTCTAAGTTTAATTGAACAAACTGAAGTTAGAAGCTGATTGGCTACCATGCATTGTTGCACCAGATTTTGCGCTCTCCAGTTTTAGTAAATCAGCTCCAGTGTGCTGGGGACAGAAGTAAGTAATGCACAGAGTGGAGGGGTCAGGAGTATGTAACACACACAAGTGCAGAGGTTAAATGTAAGTAAAGCACAGAGAGCCTCCAAAGCAAAAGTCCCAGTGTCCCCACCCAGAGGAGCCTGTACTCACTGCAAAGCTGGTACGTACCCAGCGGGGAGGATTTGTGGCCGTGGTCTGCTTCCAGGTGGCATGAATTCCAGGACAGGAGGAGGGGAGAGCACAGTCCACACCTCCTCCCTGCTCTCTCCTCCTCCCCAGCATTGGATCTCTATAAGAATCAGGTTCTAATTTTACTTTTTTAACCTAATCATGGCCATTTATATTTGCTTGTGTTGCCACTGAGGCAGGTAATGTGAGGCCAGCATGGCCTAGATCCCAGCTGAGACGTAATCCTCCTGCTTCTGTCATTATCAGTTGGAACACATAGATCTTCTAGTTGTAGCTCTGTGAACTCTCACACCCCTATTGTGTATATCAAGGTTTGTAACTTTCTTACACTGGACAGAAAAGGTGGCCGAGGACAAACCCGAAAATAGCCGCAAAGGATGGATCCAGCTCATCCATATAGCACAGAAGGGTCAGTGGATGACAAGAGCCGGGGGGGGGGGGGGGGGGGGGGGGGGGCTCCTTTACAAACCTTTTTGGCAGCTAAGGCTCCATTTACACTTGTCACGTCTTTGGAGTGTGACTTTGATGCAACTTTGGATGGGTGCAAGACGGATGCGACTTTGACCAATGATAATAGACAACTGTTGCACAACTGTCACATGTATAACATGTAGGTGAAGCTTTCATGCGACTTTTGAGGGTTTACATTGCAGTCTATGGCACTCAAGCCGCATGAAAGTCAGACCAAAGTAGTGCAGGAAATGTTTTTAAAGTGGTTGTAAACCCTTTACAACCACTTTATACTACATGCAAGCCTATAATTAGACTTACCTGTAGCTACACTGGATATCTCCTAAACCTGCACGGTTTAGGAGATATCCCTGTATGTGCATGTGCCGACGTCATCAGCGCATGCGCACTTAAGCAACCGTGCCGTGCCGTGCCGTTGCTTCAGTTGTACTGTGCCGTTACCGGCGGCTCCCGCGCTCATGCTGTGATTGGCCGGAGCCACGATACCTGGAAGTAACCTAATGTCGGCTGACGGAGCAGTGAACGAGGACGGCTGCGGGGGCTTCGATCCCAGGCAAGTAATTCATAATGAGCTAGTATGCTATGCATACTAGCTCATTATGCCTTTGTCTTGCAGGTTTTTTTTTTTTAGCAATTTTTTTAAACAGGTTTACAACCACTTTAAAGTCACGGTGACTGTAAGTAGCACATATTTGGCCAGTTGTCATTGAAAAACATGGGGTGCGACTTGTCAATGCGACTTTAGTGTCCAAAGTCATATGACAAGTCGCACAGGCACACCTCCCAACTTTTTGAGATGGGAATGAGGGACACCTATTAACAAAAGTATGTAGACATAGGACACACCCCCTGCCACGCCCCCTTAAATTATACAAAATAATTATTAGTTAAACCCACAAGTGTTTTCTTTTAAAACTTCTATTCCTTTATATTGGCTTTTGAAATGTACAAATGCAACAATTTAGAAACTGGATGAAAGGTTTAGCATTGGGAAAACACTTTTTCATACCTCCCAACATTTTGAGATGGGAATGAGGGACACCTACTAGCAAATGTATGTAGGCATAGGACACGCCCCCTGCCACACCCCCTTAAAGGAGAATTAACCCCAAAAAAAAGGTTAATTAACCTTTGCTTTTTTTTACCACTACCATTCCTTTATATTGGCTTTTAAAATGTACAAATGCAGCAATTTAGAAATCAGATGAAAGGTTTAGCACTGGGAAACACTTTTTGAAAGATAAAAAGTGCATTTTATATACAACTATATAGATCAGACCAAAATGAGGAACAAATGAGGAGGAAAGAGGGACAGAGGGACATTGCTCCAAATCTGGGACAGTCCCTCGAAAATCAGGGACAGTTGGGAGGTATGCTTTTTGATAGATAAATAGTGCATTTTATATACAGGTATATGCATCAGACCAAAATGAGGGACAAATGAGGAGGAAAGAGGGAAAGAGGGACATTGTTGCAAATCAAGGACAGTTGGGAGCTATGCACCAGTGTGAATGGAGCCCCAAACCATACCTCTCAACTTTTTGAGATTGGAATGAGGGACAGCTATCAGCAAAATTATGCAGGCACAGGACACACCCCTTGCCACGCCCCCTTAAAGGAGAATTGTACAAAAAACAAGATTGGTTAAACCCACAAGTGCTTTTTTTACCACTACTATTCCTTTATATTGGCTTTTGGAATTTACATACACAGCAATTTAGAAATCAGATGAAAGGTTTAGCGCTGAGAAACACTTTTTGATAGATAAAAAGTGCATTTTATATACAACTATATAGATCAGACCAAAATGAGGGACAAATGAGGAGGAATGAGGGACAGAGGGACATTTCTCCAAATCAGGGACAGTCCCTCAAAATCAGGGACAGTCGGGAGCTCTGCCAAAAGTTCCTATACAGTGTATATAATAAAATCCTGGAGTTCCAGCACATTGAAATCAGGACACGTGGAATGCTCCTTTAAATACTTCTGTGAGAAGAAGCAGATATAATTGATGACTCTAAATGACTGAATCAAGCAAACTGCACCAGATCCAGGAAGCATGGCATCCCCTCCCGCAGCTCCATACAAATGTTACTTGTCCTAATGGCAAGCTGTACGAGGACACCATGGGATGCTGATCAGATACACGGGACGTACTGCTACGCAGGAAAGGTGCAGCGCTAACAGGGCATCCATTATACTAAGGAGGACACTAATGGGAACACCGCAGGACAGGGGTGCATGTGTTTTTGTACATGCTCTGATGATTTTAAAAATGGAGTCACCGGTCTATTTGTTACACTTGTCTACACTGTGTGTGTATTTATGGACTGAACTGCGGGAGTCCCAACACACTGAATGATTACTGCAAGTGCAAAAATTCGAAAGTAATTACCGTGTCACAGATAAAAGGAGCAGCTCGGAATGATTGCCTCCTATAGGCCAACTCGTTTTATTAAAATAGATAGATAGATAGATAGATAGATAGATAGATAGAGAGATAGAGAGATAGAGAGATAGATAGATAGATAGATAGATAGAGAGATAGAGAGATAGAGAGATAGAGAGATAGAGAGATAGATAGATAGATAGATAGATAGATAGATAGATAGATAGATAGATAGATAGATAGATAGATAGATAGATAGATAGATAGATAGATAGATAGATAGATAGATAGATAGATAGATAGATAGAGAGAGAGAGAGATAGATAGATAGATAGATAGATAGATAGATAGATAGATAGATAGATAGATAGATAGATAGATAGATAGATAGATAGATAGAGAGATAGAGAGATAGAGAGATAGAGAGAGAGATAGATAGATAGATAGATAGATAGATAGATAGATAGATAGATAGATAGATAGATAGATAGATAGATAGATAGATAGATAGATCTGGTTGATTGAATTGAATTGATTAATAATTGATCAGATTTGGATAGATAGATAGATAGATAGATAGATAGATAGATAGATAGATAGATAGATAGATAGATAGATAGATAGATAGATAGATAGATAGATAGATAGATAGAATTGATTAATAATTGATTAGATTTGGAGCGATAGATAGATAGATAGATAGATAGATAGATAGATAGATAGATAGATAGATAGATAGATCTGGTTGATTGAATTGAATTGATTAATAATTGATCAGATTTGGATAGATAGATAGATAGATAGATAGATAGATAGATAGATAGATAGATAGATAGATAGATAGATAGATAGATAGATAGATAGATAGATAGAATTGATTAATAATTGATTAGATTTGGAGCGATAGATAGATAGATAGATAGATAGATAGATAGATAGATAGATAGATAGATAGATAGATAGATATGATTAATAATTGATTAGATTTAGATAGATAGATAGATAGATAGATAGATAGATAGATAGATAGATAGATAGATAGAATTGAATTGATTAATAATTGACTAGATTTGGAGCGATAGATAGATAGATAGATAGATAGATAGATAGATAGATAGATAGATAGATAGATAGATAGATAGATAGATAGATAGATAGATAGATAGATAGATAGATAGATAGATAGATAGATAGATAGATCTGGTTGATTGAATTGAATTGATTAATAATTGATCAGATTTGGATAGATAGATAGATAGATAGATAGATAGATAGATAGATAGATAGATAGATAGATAGATAGATAGATAGATAGATAGATAGATAGATAGATAGAATTTGGTAATTTAACAATCATTTTGTCGCAATCGCATGACGAATCGCAGCCTATTGGAGGCAATGACACTGTTCCAGCGGCACCGCACCGATTTTCACAAGTAGTTCCTGCACTAGTTTTGCCGATTTCAGGTGCGACTTCAATAGACATCTGCGCATGAAGCCACACAGATGTCTATCAAGTAGCACCTGAAATCGCGCTGACCTTTCTACCTTGAAATCGCGCTACTTCAAGTATAGTGGGCACGATTTCAAAGTGGCATCAATGTGAACCAGGGCTAAGGGTTGTTTTCCAGTAGTGCGGCTTGTCCTGCGACTTGGGGCTGCAAAGTCGCATGACAAGCCGTACCCCATGATTTCCAATGAGTACCGTTCATATCTGTGCGACTTCAGGTCGCAGCGACTTCAAAGTAGTCCCTGCACTACTTTGGTCCCACTTTGATGCGACTTTAGGTCCATAGACCTCAAGAATACACAGGCATTGCTTCAAGTCGCATCAAAATCGCGGCAAAATCATGCGACTTTGGGGTTGAAATAGTGGAAACCTAGCCTAATTGGTTCATTTAATATTACGTTGATTAAATATTGATAAGATTTAGATATCTAAAAAAGATTTAGTAGAGAGATAGATAGATAATTATAGATAGATAGATTTCACCGGTTGATTCATTTTATTAATTTGATTGAATGATTAATACGATTTGGATGGATACAAAGGAATAGATTGATGTAAAGTGGCTGTAAACTCTGTTTCACCACTTTTCCCTACAGGTGAGCCTATAATAAGGCTTACCTGTAGGTACCTTGAATATCTCCTAAACTTGCACAGTTCAGGAGATATTCAGTATATGTGCTGCTGCTGACGTCATCGGCGCATGCGCACTGAAGAAACGGGCCTCTGGTGCTGTTTCTTCAGTAGCTGTGCTGTGACAGGCGGCTCCTGCGCTGCAGTCACAGTGCCGGAGCCGCGAACCCGGAAGTATCTCCGGTGGAAGGTGTTTGCGTTGTATTTGGAGGGCCGACACCGATCCAAGGCATCGATCGAAGGTAAGTATTTCATAATGAGCTAGTATGCGATGCATACTAGTTCATTATGCCTTAGTCTTGCAGGGCTTTTTTTTTTTTTGAGGTTTACAACCTCTTTAATTGATTGGTTGATTTAAAGTGATTGTAAAATCTCGTTTTTTTTAAAATAACAAACATGTCATACTTACCTCTTCTGTGCAAGGGTAAGAGTGGCCCCGATCCTCCTCTTCTGGGGTCCCTGCGTGGCGCTCCTGGCTCCTCCTCCTCCCGAATGCCCCGATGGAGAAGCGCTTTCCCTGGGGGCACTCGTCCTGCTACTGCATCCATTGACACAGACAGCAGGACACAGACACCCCCCCCTGCTCCCCGTCTTTTAATTTGATTGACAGCAGCAGGAGCCAATGGCTCCCACTGCTATCAATCTATCCAATGAGGACCCGAGATAGAGGCTGGAGCTGAAGTGCTCGTCCCTGTCGCTGGAAAGACCGGGTTCAGGTAAATAAATGGTTTACAACCCCTTTAATATTTTCGTTGATTGAATGATTAAAAAGATTTGAATAGATACAAATGAATAGATAGATAGATAGATAAATAGATAGATAGATAGATAGATAGATAGATAGATAGATAGATAGATAGATAGATAGATAGATAGATAGATAGATAGATAGATAGATAGATAGATAGATAGATAGATAGATAGATAGATAGATAGATAGATAGATAGATAGATAGATAGCCATACATGTGGGTTAGATTTATATGTGTGCGTATTTGTCAGAAACCATGAATCAGACCGAGACAGAAGTACAGTTAAATCACACTTGTTTAATAGTAAAAGTAAATAGAACAAACGTAGTCAAAACAAAGCCAAAGTTCGGTAACCAGAACGGATAGTCAGACAAGCCAGAAAGTCAGGAAGCCAGGGAACAGCGTAGTGGAACAGCAAGCCGGATCTGGAGCCAGAAGGAATGTTAGCCAAGCAAGTCTTTAACAGGAACGCAGCAGATATATTTGTAGCTGCTGTCTTAAAAAAAAAAATTAGGCGGAGCTCCGCTTTAAGTTATAAAAATAAATATTAACAACAACTTTATCCATGTCTACCAATGCAGCCTGTGTCCCCAGTGCAGCCTGTGTTACCAGTGCAGCCTGTGTCTCCAATGCAGCCTGTGTCCAATGGCGTCCCTAGGGGGGGGCCAGAGGGGGCCCTGACCCCCCAACATTATGCTGTGCCCCACCATGTGCCCCCCCCCCAATAAATTTTTTTTATTTATTTATTTATTTATTTTTTACAAAAAATCAATGTCTAAGAGGGAGAGAGTCCCCAGTTAGCTCCTGCGGGTGATTCCTCCCCCCTCCCTCTACTTGGTGACACTGCATAATGCAAATGCTCACACAACCATGGCCGCCCGATCTGCTCCTTCCCCTGCATCCTCATTGGCAGGGAGAAGAGCGAGTTGCAGGAAGGACTCCACCAGGACTCTCAGTTACTGAAAAAACAGACTGATTTCTCCCATCCTTGGGACAGGAGAACCAGCCTGTAAATTCCAAGAGATGCCGGACCAGAGCAGTCAATAGCAGGGGCAGGACAGCAAGAGGAGGCTGGGGAACCCCATAGTGGAAGAACACCAGGGCCCGGAGGCAAGACAACCTTTGCAACCCTGATAGTTCTCCCACTGCTTTGGACCCTTATATTATCTTGGTATGCTGGTGACATATATATCTTGTTTTCTGCCACCCTGGGGGACCCCAATACAGTAGGAAGGGAGCTCACTGCAGAACATGTGAAAGGGCCGTTGTGGGGTCGTAGTAAAGGGCCCCAGTATATCTATCTATCTATCTATCTATCTATCTATCTATCTATCTATCTATCTATCTATCTATCTATCTATCTATCTATCTATCTATCTATCTATACACATGCATTTTATAGTTGCCCCCCTACTTTTGTCCCTGTCCCCCCATGTGCCCCCCCTAAATATGAAAGCTGGAGACGCCACTGCCTGTGTCCCCAATGCAGCCTGTGTTACCAGTGCAGCCTGTGTCCCCTGTGCAGCCTGTGTCCCCTGTGCAGCCTGTGTCCCCTGTGCAGCCTGTGTCCCCTGTGCAGCCTGTGTCCCCAATGCAGCCTGTGTCCCCAATGCAGCCTGTGTCCCCAGTGCAGCCTGTGTCCCCAATGCAGCCTGTGTCCCCAGTGCAGCCTGTGTCCCCAGTGCAGCCTGTGTCCCCAGTGCAGGCTGTGTCCCCAATGCAGCCTGTGTCACCAATGCAGCCTGTGTCAGCAGTGCATCCTGTGTCCCCAATGCAGCCTGTGTCCCCAGTGCAGCCTGTGTCCCCAGTGCAGCCTGTGTCCCCAGTGCAGCCTGTGTCACCAATGCAGCCTGTGTCACCAATGCAGCCTGTGTCAGCAGTGCATCCTGTGTCCCCAGTGCATCCTGTGTCCCCAGTACAGCCTGTGTCACCAATGCAGCCTGTGTCACCAGTGCAGCCTGTGTCACCAATGCAGCCTGTGTCCCCAGTGCATCCTGTGTCACCAATGCAGCCTGTGTCACCAATGCAGCCTGTGTCACCAGTGCAGCCTGTGTCACCAGTGCATCCTGTGTCACCAATGCAGCCTGTGTCACCAATGCAGCCTGTGTCACCAGTGCAGCCTGTGTCACCAGTGCAGCCTGTGTCACCAATGCAGCCTGTGTCACCAGTGCAGCCTGTGTCACCAATGCAGCCTGTGTCACCAGTGCAGGATTGGACGGGTGAATTGTCTATCAAAGTGCCCGGACAATGAGGAGGGGCTGTATATGACAGCAAACACACAGCTATTGAAATGAAAGCTGTTATCATCCCGGCGCTCTGATCAACCAGGCGGCGGCGGCTCTCCTCTCTCTTCCCCTCCGATGGCTGGGAGAACCCAGGCTACCGGCAGTGCTCGCCCTCCCCCCCTGCTCCCAGGCAGCCCGCACTCGCTGGCCCTCAAAATCCACTCGCAAAATGCGAGCAGGCGAGTGGAATTTTTGAGGACTGCTATAAAGATCTACAGATCCATAAATAAATAAATAGCGAACAGGAATATAGAATCGAGAGATAGATAGGTAGAATGATTTCCCTTGTTGATCGATCCATTAATTGACTGATTGATAAGCGACATAATTTAGATATTTATGTGAGAGATAGATAGATAGATTGATTTCATTGATTGATTGATTTAATATTACATTGATTGAATGATTGATACGATTTGGACACATAAGAAAGATTGAGCAGATAAATAGATAATTGTAGATGGATAGATTTTATTGACCAATGTTTTAATAAGTTGATTAATACTTGGCATTTGATAGATAAATCTGAAAAACAAACATAGATATATAGATAATGTACATTGGTATATAACAGGACATACAGTATAATAGGCAGACATGGAATGGGCTGTTCAGACATAAATAAATAAGTTGATGTTGTGCATGGTGCCCTCCCATGAAGTGTTCTTTATTTTTATTCTTCTAATTGATCGCCCAGTTTAGCTGCATTGTTGTATCACTCTGGGAATGTACAGTACATTGTTCTTTCATTAATACTCACTACTTACAGGTAGAAAGAAACATTCCTCATTGCTCTTTCTGAACAGCCAGTGACGCACGATACTCCATGATATTTGTTGCGTTAAAAGAGCAGCATGGGAATTTTTTTTTAAAATCATACTTCCCTAGGTAGATGTAGCATTGGTCCAATGCATCTGTCCCCTGCCGGTTCTAAAGCTGAGAACCGAGCGATCAATCACTGCTGAACGCTCGTTCTCAATGCTCCCTGAGCAGAGAGCTGGTGAGTCACTGGCTCTCTATTCTGCCCCCCCTCCCCGTGCTCACTGGGGCGATGGGCTATGGAGGGGGCAGGAAAGGCCGTCTCAGGCACTGAGAGGTACCAGTCCAGGCATGTGGGCGAATCCTGACCATATTGTCACAATCTTGCCCGAGCCTCGATCTGCTCTGTGACATCAGCCAACAGCGGGCTTCAGCTAATTATTCCAGTGATGGGGCACTATTCCCCCAACTAATACCAATGATGGGGCACTATTCCTCCCACTAGTACCAATGGTGGGGCACTATTCCTCCCCTATCTAATACCAATGATGGAGCACTATCCCTCTCGCTAATACCAATGATGGGGCACTATTCCTCCCACTAATACCAATGATGGGGCACTATTCCTCCCACTAATAATGAAGGGGAACTATTACTCCCACTAATACCAGTGATGGGGCACTATTCCTCCCACTAATAATGATGGGGCACTATTCCTCCCACTAATAATGAAGGGGCACTATTCCTCCTACTAATACCAGTGATGGGACACTATTACTCCCACTAATGCCAATGCTGGGGTACTATTTCTCTCACTGATACGAATGATGGGGCACTATTCCTTCCACTAATACCAATGATGGGGCACTATTCTTCCCACCAATACCAATGATGGGGCACTATTCCTCTCACCAATACCAGTGATGGGGCACTATTCCCCCCAACGATACCAATGATGGGGCACTATTCCTCCCACTGACACCAATGATGGGCCACTATTCCCCCCCAATACCAATGATGGGACACTATTACTCCTACTGACCACAGGTGCTTTTTTCTTTACATCCACTTACCTCCATGCCTTGGGCATTGTTTGCTCCAACTGATGCTGGGGCATTTTCTACTTCCACTGGCCACTGTCTTAAAGGGGTTGTAAAGGTTCATGTTTTTTCTGACAGTGACCGGCCCCCCAGCCCCCTCCGTTTTACTAACCTGACCCCCTTCGATCTCTCGGCGGAGATGCTCTGTACCTCTCTGCCCGGGGGTTCTCGGCTCTTGATTGGAAAGATTGATAGCAGCGCAGCCATTGGCTCCCGCTGCTGTCAATCAAATCCAATGACGTGGGGGGCGGGTCCTACATTCTGCATCTATGGACGCAAATGCTGGACTCGGGAGCGTGCCTGCAAGTTACCCCCCCCCCCCCCCGGGAGAACGCTTCTCTTAGGGGGTTATACGATGCGGGGAGGAGCTGATAGCGCCACCGGGGGACCCCAGAAGACGAAGTTCGGGGCCACTCTGTGCAAAACGAAATGCGCAGTGGAGGTAAGTATGACATGTTTGTTATTAAAAAAAACAAAAAAAGAAAAGAAGCCTTACAATCACTTTAAGTCTGAAGGACAGTGAGCTGACCCTTTGTTTAGAGACCCCTGATCTGAAGTGTTGTAGCAAAACAGGCCCCGAGCATTTTTAGAAGCAAACGTCAGCAATGGCTGTGCCATTATTTCTGATTTTTCTTCAGGTTTTCTTCAACTGGTAAATAGTCAGCAATTTACCTAAACATATGATGTTGTGATGTAAACACTACGGTAATTTTTGTTTTATAATTAACTCAATTACTCCCTTATTTATTGTCAGTCTGAATATAATGGGTGCACACTGCAATGGACACAACCAGCCAGTAGGGGGAGCTCGTGTTACACACATAAACTTCTCTTGTCTATAGACAGACTCTTCAGGTACACAATACAAGAGTTCTATATAATGCACTTCCCATTGTCTCCTCACTGCCCTGGGAAAAAAATCTGAATCAAGATTTTACTACCTGCTGCTTTATTATTAATATTATGTATCTATCATAGACTATTTGTCCCGTACTTTCTAAAGCTTAGCAAATTGCTACGAGATATGTTTTTGTTTCACCACATGAAAATGTAATCCTTTCCTTGGATCTGGAGGAGAGGAAGAATATCTCTCTATCCAACGCATAGAAATATCTCAATTATGTGTCTTATCAATCAGTTAACTAATGGATCGATCAACCAGAGAAATCATTCTACCTATCTATCTTCCTATCTATATTCCTGTTTGCTATCTATTTATTTATGGATCTGTATAGTATCAATTAGGGATGAGCTAAACGGACCCCTGTTTGGTTTGCACCAGAATTTCCAAACACCGCGAAAGTTCGGATCCGAATAACGAACCCTATTAAGGTCAATGGGACCCGAATGTCAAAAATCAAAAGTGCCCATTTTGAAGGCTTATATGCAAGTAATTGGGCATACAATGGTTATAGGGGTCTGGGTCCTGCCCTGGGGGACATGTATCAATAAAAAAAAAAGTTTGTGAAAAACTTCATTTTTAAATAAGCAGTGATTTTTTTATTTTTAAAGTGAAAGTCTAAAAATGAAAAATTCCTTCCATTATAGTACCTGGGGGATCCCCTTAGTCTACCTGTAAAGTGGCAGATCTGTACCATGTCTAGAATCTCCTGCAACAATAATTGCATTTATAAAGCCAGTAAAAAATGACATTTTCCCTGCAAGCTGCCTTTATTTTGCTCAGCAACCGCTGGGGAGCCAGTGTGTATGATGAGGCCACAATGTAGTGCACTGGGAACAAGATTTGAGATTTTTTAGATACATTCTGGTGTCATTTTGTATAGAAGGAATGGGTGCGTAAAAATTACTCTTTGGGTGTCCGGGGCGCCTTAGCACCGTAACCCTATAGAGGTACTCTTGATGAAGGCAAAAAAAAATTGCAATGATATGCATATGGTTGGTGTTTTTGCAACATTTATTGTGCCTGGGACACAGTTTGCAGATAGCAACAGTGCGATCTACTGCAGATGTGCTGAAAGAGGCCCAGACAGCTGAGCTTTGGCGAGTGGGCTGGGAGATAACAGCTGAAGAATGTGATAGAATCGGTGACTGCTTTCTCCTCTTTCTTGATGTCGGCCTCCTTGGGGTTGTGCCGTCTCACCTTTAGTTTTCTCCTCTGCTCTATCTGGCACCCAAGTCGCATCAATGACCTCATCATCATCATCTCCATCTCTTCCATCTTCATTATTACCACTGGAGACAACTTAGCAATACGCTGCGGCTTGGGGAACATGAATGCCAATTTGTCTACCAGTGTTCCTCCCTCTCTCTAGGCTCATGTTCCTGTCATCCTCAACATCAGAACATACCTGAATCCAGTAATGGCTGGGCATCATCAAGGAGCAAGTGGCTGACGCTGTGGTCAAATAACTCAGCTGACTCCTCAATGGCTGATGTTGGGGCTATGGCAGGAATAGATGTGGACAAGGAGGCAGGTTTATCCACTCTGGCATCTGCAGGGGACTGCACACTTGTCTCTGCTTGCGTGACAGAGGATGAGGAGGATGAGGAAGGTTTAGTAAGCCAGTCCACCACCTTCTCTGCATGCTGTGCACTAAACAGAGGAAATGATGCCCTGCCTGAGGACTGACCACCATGTCCACCTTTGCCTGTGGACACATTTGTTGCTGGCCCCCTTACAGTGCCATGGAAATGTCTGCCTCTCCTTGTTTTCCTCCCAGACATTATTGGGAGGGAGGGGGCGGGGCTTATAAGAAAATGTAAAGAAGAAGTTGAAAACTACGTGAATGCGTTTTAATCAATGTAAAGAGGTATTTGGTGCGCTTTAATTTGAGTACTCATACTAGACAGACACACTCCACGGATAGACTATAATATACTGCAATATAATGCGCCAAACGTACATTGACGCACAGAACTATATGGCGTTAAACTGGCAGTAACGCACATAAAAGTAAATGGCGTTAAACTGGCAGTAATGCACAAAACGATATGGCGTTAAACTGGCAGCAATGCACACAAAACTATATGACGTTAAACTGGCAGTAATGCACACAAAACTGTATAGCGTTAAATTGGCAGTCATGCACAAAACTATATGGCGTTAAACTGACAGTAACGCACACAGAACTATATGGCGTTAAACTGGCAGCAACGCACACAGAAGTAAATGGCGTTAAACTGGCAGTAACACACACAGAATTATATGGCGTTAAACTGGCAGTAACGCACACAAAACTATATGGCGTTAAACTGGCAGTAACGCACACAAAACTGTATGGCGTTAAACTGGCAGTAACGCACACAAAACCATATGGCGTTAAACTGGCAGTAACACACACAGAACTATATGGCGTTAAACTGGCAGTAATGCACACAAAACTATATGGCGTTAAACTGTCAGTAACGCACACAGAAGTAAATGGCGTTAAACCGGCAGTAACGCAATCAAATAGACGGTGTTCAACCGTCACTACATTGACGCTATCTGAACTGTCCCTACTCTAGCTATATACTAATGTAAAGATCACTGACACGGTCTTACTACACTACACTGAAACTATCTGAGCTGTCCCTACTCTACACTAATGTATGTATGAATGACACGGTCTCACTACACTACAGTGAAACTGAGCTGTGCCTACTCTAGCTGCACTCTATGCAAAGCTGAATGATAGTCCTCCTCACTACACTCACACTATCCCTAGACTGACACTTAACTAATATTCTACACTGACAATTGAAGCAAAATAGCACAGTATAGCACACTAACTAACTAAAAGGCACTGAACAGAGCCCTGTTTTATCTCTCTCCACGACGAAATCACACTGAAAATGCCATTGAAAGAATACTTTTATACTGTGGGGTGGGAATGAGCCATGATTGGATAAAGTCATGATAACAGTGTCCAATCATGACTCTGACAGTGCTCTGTGCCCTGACTGGCTGAAGCTTTCACTGCTTCAACCAATCAGGGCTTGCAATGCACTGCAATGCATTGTGATCGGTTTGGGGGGGGCCTAACAAATGGCCGAACGGCCCGTTTGTTCATCGAATGTCTGAACAGCTAAAGTTCAGTCCATCTTATGCCCCATTATATACCTATCTATATTATTTATTTTAATCTGTCTATCTATCTATATCTCTATTAAGAAACATCTTATCAGTTGCTAAAGTGATCAATTAGTAAATCATGTAGATTGGTCAATCAATCAATTGATCAAATATCTATCTATCCAGGGCTTTTTTTCTCGGAGAATTGGTGCAGGAACTCCCTCCGTCTGAGTCACCCTTTGTCTCTGCCCCCTACCCACCTCTGACCACCGTCCCTTGATTCCACCCCCTACCCACCTACCAGTACTGCCCCTTTTAGAGAATACAGAACCAAGTATTTTGTGGTGCTAGATCATTTGTATGAAACATGTTGATGATAAAAAGAAAAGCAGTAAAATAGATCCCCTGCAGTCAGCAACAATAAAATCCCAGCAATAGATCCCCACACAACAATAGACTCCCCCAGCAACAATGGACTCCACCCCAACAACAATAGATTCCCTGCAGCAACAGTGAACCACCCACAACAAAATATCACACCCAGTAACAAAATATCCACCCAAGTAACATTAGACCCCCCCCAACAGCAACAACAGATCTCCCAGCAGCCAGCATCAATAGATCCTCCAGCATCCAGTAAAAATAGACCTCTCCCTCAACAGTAGATCTTTTCCAGCAACATAAGACCCCCCCAGCAACAATAGATCCCCCATCAGCAACAATAGACCCTCACACAAAATCAGATCCCCACCAGTGACAATAGATCCCCCCAGCAGCCAACATCAATAGACCCTCCAGCACACCCCACACCCCATACTATTACATACATTCAGTGCTGGAGGTGCCTGCGTTCCCCCACGTTCCCGCTGAAAAAAAGCCCTGTATCTATCTATCTATCTATCTATCTATCTATCTATCTATCTATCTATCTATCTATCTATCTATCTATCTATCTATCTATCTATCTATCTATCTATCTATCTATAAAACATCTTATCAGTTACTAAACTGATCAATTGGTCAATCATGTAGATTGGTCAATCAATCAATCAATTAGCCAGTCTGTAAATGTATTTACCTATTTGTTTAACTAAACACATCTATCTAATGCTTCGTACACACGGTTGGATTTTCCGACGGTAAATGTGTGATAGGACCTTGTTGTCGGAAATTCTGACCGTGTGTGGGCTCCATCACACATTTTCCATCGGAATTTCCGACACGCAAAGTTTGAGAGCAGGATATAAAATTTTCTGGCAACAAAATCCGTTGTCGGAAATTCTGATCGTGTGTACACAAATCCGACGCACAAAGTGCCACGCATGCTCAGAATAAATTAAGAGACGAAAGCTATTGGCTACTGCCCCGTTTATAGTCCTGACGTACGTGTTTTACATCACCGCGTTCAGAACGATCGGATTTTCCGACAACTTTGTGTGACCGTGTGTATGCAAGACAAGTTTGAGCCAACATCCGTCGGAAAAAAATCCATGGATTTTGTTGTCGGAATGTCTGATCAATGTCCGACCGTGTGTACGGGGCATATCACTTTTAATCTATTAATCATCTTATTACAATCTAGTATGTAGCATACTGTATAGCATGTGCAAAGCATCTTATATGATATATATAATATATAAGATTTAAGAAATGTCTGTTCTTTGACAAGTAACTTTTCTCATCAGATAATCATCTTGTTAATTTCCACCTTTGGTTTGTATTACCGGCTCTGATTGCAGTTTTACAGAAGAAAACAATATCCCGGCTGTTGTTCTATACAATATATTTCTGCCAATCCAAAGGGAAATCACATGTGAGCGCTGATCATTTTCTTTTTATTAAAAGGAGAAAATGTTTTCATTTTCTCCAGAAGCGTTTACATATTGGACAAATAATAAAGTGTATTTCCAGCCAAAACCTCTTCTGTCTTAGTTTTGGATAGATTATGGAATGATTAAAACCTCAAACAGCTGGCGGGACGCAAGTTTGACACCCCTGCACTAGGGGGCACCTTTTTGTGGTATTCAGCCCATTCTGCAAATGACAGAATTGGGAGGAATGCGGGGGCCAGAGGTTTTTTTTTTTCTGGAGAAGACCCCCAACAGCTGCATCTGTAATGGGAGGGCCAAAACCAGAAATGATGGATGGCGCTCAGGTTTTGAAGGATCCTAATTATTGAGCCAACCACTGTGAGTGACGGAGCTCATCCCATCTCGAAACATCAATGTATAGAGAAGAAGATGTCCTGTAAGCTGCACATCACTGCAGGTTCGGTGTAAGGAAGTGCTACAGGCTCAGTCCAGGCTCCGACCAGGCCACATCCACCAACGTATTTCGCTCCACCTATGGAGCTTAGTCATGGGTTGGGACGAAACACGTTGGAGGCGTGGCCTGGTTGGAGCTTGGGCTGAGGCTGTTACACTTGCTCACACCGTACCTACAGAGATGTGTGGCCTACAGATCTTCTTTCTTATACATTGATGTAATGGGAGCACCTTCACCATTTCCAACAAGGGGAGCTCTGGTCCTTTTGGTACAAAAGTACCGAATTTAACTGCTTGCCGACTGCCGCACACAGATGTACGTTGGCAGAAATGGACAGGCAGGCAAATGGGCGTACAGGTACGTCCCTTTAAATTTGCCACGTTTCGGGCACGTGTTCGCCCGCCGCACACCGCGGGAGCGTGCCCGGGGGGTCCCGGGAACTCAATGTTCTCCTGCGGTCCACGATTGCGGTGTGGAGAGGTAGAACGGGGAAGTACCTATGTAAACAAGGCATTTCCCCGTTCTGCCTTGTGTCATGACAGAGATCCACTGCTCTCTGTCATCGGGAGCAGTGATCGCTGTCATGTCAGCAGTAGCCCATTCCCCCCACAGTTAGAATCACTCCCTAGGACACACTTAAGCCCTTGATCGCCCCCTAGTGGTTAACCCCTTCCCTACCAGTGTCATTTACACAGTAATCAGTGCATTTTTATAGCACTGATCGCTGTATAAATGACAATGGTCCCAAAATAGTGTCAAAAGTGTCCGATGTGTCCACCATAATGTCGCAGTCATGATAAAAATTGCAGATCGCCGCCATTACTAATAAACAAAATTAATAATAATAAAATAATAATAAAAATGCCATAAATCTATCCCCTATTTTGTAGATGCTTTAACTTTTGTGCAAACCAATCAATATACGCGATTTTTTTTTTTACCAAAAATATGTAGAATACATATCGGCCTAAACTGAGGAAAAAAATTGGTTTTTTTATATATTTTCAGGGGATATTTATTATAGCAAAAAGTAAAAAATATTGCGTTTTTTTTCAAAATTGTCGCTCTTTTTTTTTGTTTATAGCGCAAAAAATAAAAACCGCAGAGGTGATCAAATACCACCAAAAGAAAGCTCTATTTGTGGGAAAAAAAGGACGTCAATTTTGTTTGGGTACAACGTCGCACAACGACCGCACAATTGTCAGTTAATGCAACGCAGTGCCGTCTCGCAAAAAGTGCTCTGGTCAGGAAGGGGGTAAAATCTTCCAGTGGTTAAACGAATCCGAAATAACAAAAAAAAAATTCGGACAAAATTCGAATCGTTTTTGAATACTTTTCAAATTCTCCCCCTTAAGAAGATACTGAAACCCCTGTGTCGAGACGCGTAGGGGAAGGGGACAGGGCGGCACGTTTGCACAGGTGATCTGACAGAAAGGAACAACATACTATCCCGATACCAGTCCGGTATTTACCATTTTTTTACCTGATATAGAGCGGTGCACTCGCGCACCTAATCTATGTGAGTACCCCAGTTGGGGGCCTTTTTTGCTTTCTGTTTATTAAACCATTAAAACTCTATTACATTATCAAGTCTTTATTTTATACACTCACCGAGGTACCATACTGAGGAGGAGGAGCCCAGAGGTGGTTCATATGCGTGTTTTGACTGCGCTTAGTTGCAAGGTCGCACGTCTGAGACTTTTTTTGGATACCATACACTTGTACAGGAGCACTTCTTTGAACAACCCAGCAATGCAATATTGATATACTATATAATACTGGATGCTATGCACATGCACAGGAGCACTTTTTTATGCATTAGTGGGTCACTGATAATCTATACAGGATCATAAAAGTGGGAATTGCACCTCTTTGCAGAGTAGCACTTTATATCTATTATCATCATTGTTTATGCTTTTATATATACACATCTTTTATTTTTAATATATGTGTAATATTTATATTTATTTTTAATATGTGTTCATTTATTGCACTAAAGTCCTTTCCAATGTTAGGAAAGATGTTTTTTTTTCACTATTGGAGGTTTTTTTATATGTTTCTTTTCACACTGGTATAGTGTACGACTTTGAAAAGCGCAGTGGATATATTTATTTATCCACGTTCGCATGATATATGAGGCATGTATAACGCTTGCAGCTGATTTTTGATAATTAAGGCATTTTGGATTAGTGGAAGCTCACAGGACTCTTTATATTTTAGCATGTAATGATTGGCTGGCAGAACTGTTGCCAAATATGACTCTATTAAGTGAAGGGAACCACGCCGCATTTGTTCTAGGCGAATGGGGTAAAGTTGAATGTTTTAAGGTTATATTCTCTGCAGACTGAATGTGTGAATGGGGAAAATACTGCATTATGACCACTAGGGGGCGCTGACCATTATAACGAATAAGTATGCTCTTCAGCTCCATCTAGTGGCCCTAGTGAAATATTTTCCCCATTCACATATTTGATCTGCAGAGAATATAGCCTGGGAATATTTGATTTTTCTCCATTTACACAGAAGGAATTTACATGCAGGCATAGGTGTGCACAGCCTATTGCATTAGGGTGTGCATCCCAAAGCTCAAACACACACTACTCACTACTACTCACATCACTCACCATGTTCATTCAGAAAGGGAAGGGGCTGATAAATACATATTTACCGGCCCCTTCCCTCACTCATCCTAAAACATCTCTGCAGCAACAGCCGTCAGGAGAGGAGAGGAGGGAAGCCAGAAGTGCTGCAGAGGGAAGGAGTAGGGAGCCAGGGCAGTAGGGGGAATCTGTACTGCACAGGGTGATTAGGGTGTGCCTGGGCACACCCGACACACCCTGTGCGCACGCCTATGCATGCAGGCATGGTGCTGTGGGCTTCCACTGGTTCAAACAGGCATTTAGGAGGTGACATATCACCACTGCGCTGCCTTTCAAATGCCTCTAAAAAAGCAAACCGCAGATTTCTTTTTTAGATGGGTACGTAGACATGTGCAAATCATTTTGTTCCGAATCAGTTTTTTAACGGTTTTCAGCAAATTTGTTAATTCGGAAATATCCGAATTAATGAAAACCTGTTTAATGAATTTTTCAGAATATTCCAATAATTATAGGTATTGGAATTTCCTTTCAAATTTGACTATTAGAGAAATTTATCCGAAGTTACGAATTATCCGGAAAAAACAAATGCCGTATCTAAATGACTGAAACGTAATGAATTAACAATAATAAATAACAATAATAATAAAAATTTTTAATTATTTTTATTATTATTATTAATAAATCATTCTGTTCCATTTGTTTAGATATGACATTCGTTATTTCGGATAATTCATAACTTAAATACAGTTAAGATAAGTTATGATAAATTCGTATTTGTTACCTTCACTAACAGCCAAATTTTAAAGGAAATTCCAATACCTATAATTTAATAGTTAGTTATTATTAGTTAGTTAGGTATTTCTTTATTATTTAGAATTTTCAGATTTTCGTTCTTTTGCATTTTCAGATTTTCTTTCTTATTTTCGGATTTTCAAATTTTCAGGTTTTTTTGAATTTACAAATTTTCAAATTTACGAATTTTCAAATTTGCGAATTTCGATCAAAACGAATGACCCGAAAAACGAAAAAAAAAAAACCCCAACAAGCTAATGAAACGAAAACGAAAGCAAACAAATTTTTCGGCAGTGCACATGGGTAATGGGTAGTACAAAAATACTGTCGATGTGACCACAGGAATTACACGCTGTTGCACGGCAGGTGTGACGCAGCCCCATGCACTTGAATAGGTCGCATTTGGTGGTGGTTCCGCCTGCCAAATGTAAAAGGTGATATAATTTTCACTGTACCGTTCTGCAATCGCTGGTCTTACTAAGATCCAGCTCAGTGGTCAGGAGGCAGTAATACCTTGGCTCAGCAAGCGGCTTGGACAAGAGGCAGTTTTACCGTCCACCAGTGGCGTTGCTAGGGGGTGGCTTTTGGGGCTATAGCCCCAAATCTGGGGCCCATAGCCCCGAGTCTCTGCAGGGGTCCCCAAGGGGAGGGGGACCCTGATGTAAGTGGGGGGGGCTCTCTGGGGACCCTGATGTAAGTGGGGGGCTCTCTGGGGACCTTGATGTAAGTGGGGGGCTCTCTGGGGACCCTGATGCAAGGGGAGGCTCTCTTGGACCCTGATTTTAAGGGGGAGGCTCTCTGGGGACCCTGATGCAAAGGGAGACTCTCTGGGACCCTGATTTAAGGGGGAGGCTCTCTGGGGACCCTAATGTAAGTGGGGGGCCCTCTGGGGACCCTAATGTAAGTGGGGGGCTCTCTGGGGACCCTGATGTAAGGGGGGGGCTCTCTGGGCACCCTGATGTAAGGGGGGGCTCTCTGGGCACCCTGATGTAAGGGGGGGCTCTCTGGGCACCCTGATGTAAGGGGGGGCTCTCTGGGGGTATATACACACACACGTATATTACTGTATGTACATGTGTATGCCCACCCAAGCGTATGACTTTCTTTACTACTCTGCTATGGGCTCTAGCCCCACATCTTTTGTAGACCTAGCAACGCCCCTGCCGTCCACTCTAAAAGCATTCTGTGGTGGATTTGTCGCCTCCTCATAGCCTGTGCTAGCCATTGAAAGCCTGCATCACCAAGCCCCAGCCACATCCTTTGCGATGCTGCAGTGCAGTCCCATGAATCCGAATAGGTTGTATTTGGTGGCAGTTTTACCTGCCAAATGTAACAGGTAATATAGTTTTTACCATAAGGGTGCACACTGGGTGTTCCGGGTGTGTCTGGGCACACTCTAATCCGGGGGTCAGCAACCCGCTGATCCCAATCTACCTGTCAATCATGAGCAAGTGAAGGATAGACTGCAATCCTTCCTTGCCTAACCCCCGAAACCTAGACAGGAAGGGCAGCGGGGGCGGCATTTACTGGAACCAATTTGTATTTTACACCTGCAGCAGCTGAAAGTAGGCTTCTCCCCCTCTCCCGCCGGCATTCAGATGCCACAGGAGGGAAATACAGGGGATCAGTACCAATATATGTTGCCCCCACCGCCCCTCTTGTCCCTGTTCTTCTTCTTTTTGCTGCCCATGCCCCCCCCCCCCCTGTGTGCTTCCATCCCTCCAGCGCTGCTGGTTTCTCTTCCTCTCCTTTTCTCTCCTGCCTGCTGCTGCGGGAGACAATTTCAGGATGGAAAGTACGCAAGGAGTTGGTAAATATGTAATTTACCAGCACCTTCCTTTTCTGAATGAACGCACACTGTGTTAATTTTTAACTGAAGCATAGTAAACTGTTTACTATGCTTTGGTTTGTAAATGAACAGGAAACCTCAGTGCAGAGCACTTCCCATTCATTCCAGTGCAGCTGAGGCTGAGCAATCTCCATCTAAAGTGCCTTTCTCTGTCTCAAAGTGAGACATCAGGGGTCTGTTTAGACTCCTGATATTTCACCAACCCCCCCCCCCCCCAACAGGGCTCCTGAAATAAATATATATATATATATTGTAAAACAATTCAAATAAAATTGTAAAAAAATAAAATAATAATGACACCATTCACTGCCTTACTTACGCCATTCATGCCCACGCATGTGTGTTTGGGCTTTGGGGTGCACGCCCAAATGCAATAGACTGGGCACACCTATGAGTTTCACTATGTTGTGTTGCAACTGCTGGCCATGTTAGCTTGCAGCTCAGTGGTCTGGTGTCGGTAAACCCAGGGCTTTTTTTCAGCAGGAACGTGGGGGAACGCAGTTTCGCCACCTCCAGAACTGAATGTATGTATTGGCAAGAGGTGCTGAGATGTGCTGGAGGGTCTATTGATGCTGACTGCTGGGGAATCTATTGTTGCTGGAGGGGATCTATTTTTGTGAAGGAAGGGGGTCTATTGTTGCTGGAGAGTTCTACTGTTGTGCGTGGGGGATCTATTGTTGCTGGGGTGGGGGTCTTATGTTGCCAGGGGGTTAGTTGTTGCTGGGAGGGATGTATTGTTGAGGGAGGGGTCTTTGTTGCTGGCTGCTGGAGGGTCTATTGATGCTGCCTACTGGGGAATCTATTGTTTCTGGTGGTGATCTATTTTTGCAGGGGGGGCTATTGTTGCTGGGGAGGTCTATTGTTGCTGGGGATGTCTATGGTTGCTGGTGAGGGGTATATTGTTGCAGGTGGGGGTTCTATTGGTGCTGGGGGTGGGTCTTATGTTGCAAGGGGTCAATCGTTACATAGAGGGATCTATTGTTTAGGGAGGGGTCTAATGTTACT
The DNA here is from genome assembly GCA_037952925.1 of Lithobates clamitans. Classification (NCBI taxonomy): domain Eukaryota; kingdom Metazoa; phylum Chordata; class Amphibia; order Anura; family Ranidae; genus Lithobates; species Lithobates clamitans. Next base: position 1,017,770 of record JBBGZY010001653.1, on the reverse strand, counting down.
GGCTGCTAGAGGGTCTATTGATGCTGGCTGTTGGGAGTCCATTCTTGCTGGGGTGGATCTATTGTCACTGGGTTGTCCAGTGTTGCTGGGGGGTCAGTTGGTGCTGAGAGGGACGTATTTTTGAGGGAGGGGTCTTTGTTGCTGGCTGCTGGAGGGTCTATTGATGCTGGCTACTGGGGAATCTATTGTCTCTGGATGTTATCTATTTGTGCAGGGGGGTCTATTGTTGCTGGGGAGGTCTATTGTTGCTGGTGGGGGATCTATTGTTGCTGGGGGTGAGTCTTATGTTGCAAGGGGTCAATCGTTACTTGGAGGGATCTGCTGTTTAGGGAGGGGTATAATGTTGCTGGCTGCTAGAGGGTCTATTGATGCTGGCTTTTGGGAGACCATTCTTGCTGGGGTGGATCTAATGTCACTTGGGTGTTCAGTGTTGCTGGGGGATCAGTTGATGCTGAGAGGGATGTATTTTTGAGGGAGGGGTCTTTGTTGCTGACTGATGGAGGGTCTATTGATGCTGGCTATAGGGAATCTATTGTTGCTGGAGGTGATCTATTTTTGCAAACAGGGGGAGTCTATTGTTGCTGGTGGGGGATTTTTTGTGGGGGGTGAGTCTTATGTTGCAGGGGGTTGATTGTTGCTGGGAGGGATCTACTGTTGAGAGTGGGGTCTAATGTTGCTGGCTGCTATACGGTTGATTGATGCTGGCTGTTGGGAGTACATTGTTGCTGGGGTGGATCTTTTGTCACTGGGGTGTCCATTGTTGCTAGATCTATTTCACTGCCTTTCTTGTTCTCAAATTCCATCCAAAATACTTAGCATTACAAAGTGATACTTGGTTCTGTATTCTCTAAAAGGGGTGGTACTGAGAGGTGGGTAAGCGGTGGAACCAAGGAATGATGCTGAGTTTGGTAGGGGTCGTAGTGACCCCTTGACTCCACCCCCTACCCACCTCTGAGCACCGTTCTTTGGTTCCACCCCATACCCACCTCTGACCACCGTTCCTTGGTTCCACCCCGTACCCACCTCTGAGCACCGTTCCCTGTTTCCACCTCTTACCCACCTCCGAGCATCGTTCCTTAGTTCCACCCCTTACCCACCTCTGAGCACCGTTCCTTGGTTCCACCCAATACCCACCTCTGAGCACCATTCCTTGGTTCCACCCCTTACCCATCTTTGAGCACCGTTCCTTGGTTCCACCCCTCACCCACCTCTGAGCACCGTTCCTTGGTTCCACCCCTTACCCACCTCTGAGCACCGTTCCTTGGTTCCACCCCTCACCCACCTCTGAGCACCGTTCCTTGGTTCCGCCCCATACCCACCTCTGAGCACCGTTCCTTGGTTCCACCCCGTACCCACCTCTGAGCACCATTCCTTGGTTCCGTTCCTTGGTTCCACCCCTTACCCACCTCTGAGCACCATTCCTTGGTTCCACCCCTTACCCACCTCTGAGTACCATTCCTTGGTTCCACCCCGTACCCACCTCTGAGTACCATTCCTTGGTTCCACCCCGTACCCACCTCTGAGCACCATTCCTTGGTTCCACACCTTACCCATCTCTGAGCACCGTTCCTTGGTTCCACCCCTTACCCACGTCTGAGCATCGTTCCTTGGTTCCACCCCTTACCCACCTCTGAGCACTATTCCTTGGTTCCACCCCGTACCCACCTCTGAGCACCGTTCCTTGGTTCTACCCCTTACCCACCTCTGAGCACCGTTCCTTGGTTCCACCCCCTACCCACCTCTGAACACCGTTCCTTGATTCCACCCCTCACTCACTTCTAAACACCGTTCCTTGGTTCCACCCCATACCCACCTCTGAGCACCGTTCCTTGGTTCCACCCCTTACTCACCTCTGAGCACCGTTCCTTGGTTCTACCCCTTACTCACCTCTGAGCACCGTTCCTTGGTTCCACCCCTTACCCACCTCTGAGCACCGTTCCTTGGTTCCACCCCTTACCCACCTCTGAGCACTGTTCCTTGGTTCCACCCCATACCCACCTCTGAGCACCGTTCCTTGGTTCCACCCCTTACCCACCTCTAAGCACCGTTCTGAGGAGTTCCTGCACCTATTCTCTGAGGAAAAAAAAAGCCCTTATTAAACCTATGGCTCAGCCGCCTGTTTTTACCACCCTTCAGCCGCCCATGTATTGCAAAGGAGACCCAAGCATGTCTCCCTCCAATAAAGATCCCCCTGCTCACAATATTTGTTTTTACAGTCTAGTTTATCTTTAAGCAGTGAAAGCTAATCACATTCCCTGATATCCAGACAACCACTAGAGGGAGAATTTACAAATCCGAACAGAAACTTGAGTAATCAAAATACGGAACAGCAAACAGGTAAAACATGAAAGACTCATCAAAACGTACATTTGGGTAAATGTTACAGCGACTGAGAATGTGTACTTACAGAAAACACACTATACTTTTCTATGTAAGTGATTCCGCTTCTAGAGACTATCCCATATGAAATAAGAGTCATCATTAGCTCTGTCAGTAAGCCAGATTCCACCGACTATCTCCAATGCACTTTGTCTATTGATCTCTCCGCGCTCCTGTCTGCTCATCACACAATCCCCCACGGCTGTTGATCTTTCTTAGAAACAAACTATTAATAAACGGAATAGGTAGGGAAGGTGCAGAGACGTATCTGCGGCAGCTATAAATATTCTGTCTTTGCAAAGATGATGGTAATTAACACGCAATTAACATGTAATTGAGGACAATTAATTTGAGCATGATTGCCAGCCCAGGAAAAGGCACCTGAATGCTGACAGCTACAGTCCGCGGGATAAGGACGAGGCGGCTGATGCTTTGCACAGGCCAGACAAATGTAGTAGCACAGGTTAGTTTACACTTAGCTGAAATTTAATCCTAATATTTTGTCCCCCCCCCATCAACATGCTAACAACATTTTTAAATAAAAGCTTTCCACTTTCATTATACACCTTATTTTAGATCAAGTGGCATCATCACTGGTCTCTGTGCTTTTCTATGCAATGCAAGTAGATCATAACTGAACTGGTTGGAGTGGCTGGCTGGATGCTGTAGATAGCTTCCTGCTTCTAGGGGCGTAGATAAAGGGGGGGTAAAGGGGGTCCAAACCTTCCAGAGCATCCCTGGTGCCGCTGCTGCTGTCTTCTAGCACTGACAATGCTGTACAAAGCAGAAGCCACTCCTAATGCCTCAGGTCTGGCAAAAGGGCAGCTGCAGCTCAGCTTGAGGAAAGATTTCCTTATCTCCTCCTCAGCAGTAGTCAGGCATGGACTGGCCATCAGGACTACCGGGAGTTTTCCGGTGGGCCGATGGCTCAGTGGGCCGGTTTCAGGGGCCGCCTAATTTGCCTGTTGTATTGGAGGTCCACGGCGATCTACCCATCAATCGCCGACAGCTGGTGCCTGTAGATCGAGATGCATGCAGAGTAGTGCAGGAAGCGCGTGTAATAAGTTCTCTCTCCGCTGCTCCCCGGCGACCCCTCCTCTCTTCTTGTCTATCCCCATTTGCTTATGACATCATCTGGGATGGACGAGAAGAGAGGAGGGGCCGCCAGGGAGCAGCGTGATATGAGAGAGAACATATTACAGATGCTTCCTACGCTACTCTGCATGCTGGCTGGTAAACACTGTGCCCTGCTGTTCCCCAATGTGCCCTGTTGTGCCCCAATGTCCTCCAATATGCCCTGATGTGCCCCAATGTGCCCTGATGTGCCCCAATGTTCCCTGATGTGCCCCAATGTGCTCCACTATGCTCTGATGTGCTCCAATGTGCTCTGATGTGCCCCAATGTGCTTTAATGTGCCCCAATGTGCTTTAATATGCCCTCATGTGCCCCAATGTACCCTGATGTGCCCCAATATGCCCTGATGTGCTATGTGCCCTAATGTGCCCCAATATGCCCTGATGTGCTATGTGCCCTGATGTGCCCCAATGTGCCTTGATGTGCTTTGATGTGCCCCAAAATGCCCTGATGTGCTATGTGCCCTGATGTGCCCAAATGCGCCCTGATGTGCCCTGATGGGCTATGTGCCCAGATGTGCCCAGATGTGCCCCAATATGCCCTGATGTGCTATGTGCCCTGATGTGTTTTAATGTATCCCAAAATGCCCTGATGTGCCCCAATATGCCCCGATGTGCTATGTGCCCCAATGTGCTATGTGCCCTGATGTGCCCTGTGCCCTGATCTGCCATGTGCCCCATGCCCTGATGTGCTATGTGCCCCGTGCCCTGATGTGCCCCGTGTCCTGATGTGCCCCGTGTCCTGATGTGTCATGTGCCCCGATGTGCCCCATGCCCTGATGTGCTATGTGCCCTGATGTGCCCTGATGTTCCTTGTGCCCTGATGTCCTGTGCCCTAATGTCCTGTGCCCTGATGTCCTGTGCCCCGGTGTGCTGTGTCTCAACGTCATGTGCCCTTCACCATGATGTGCTGTGCCCTGATGTGCCCTGTACGCTGATATGCTGGGCTCTGTACCCTGATGTGCACTGTACCCTGATGTGCTGTGCCCTGATGTGCCCTGATGTGCTGTGCCCTGTGCCCTGATGTCCTGTGCCCTGATGTCCTGTGCCCCAGTGTGCTGTGCTTCAATGTCAAGTGCCCTGCTGTGCCCTGTATCCTGATGTGCTGTGCCCTGATGTGCCCTATACACTGATGTGCTGGCCTGGGCTCTGTACCCTAATGTGCACTGTACCCTGATGTGCTGTGCCCTGATGTGCCCTGTGCCCTGATGTGCCGTGCCCTGATGTGCCGTGCTCTGTGCCCTGATGTGCCGTGCTCTGTGCTCTGATGTGCTGGGCTCTGTACTGTGCCCTGATGTGCTGTGCCCTGCTGCCCTGTGCCCTGATGTACCATGCCCTGATGTGCTGGGCTCTGTACCGTGCCCTGATGTGCTGTGCCCCAATGTGCCGTGCCCTGATGTGCTGTGCCCTGTGCCCTGGTGTGCCGTGCTCTGTGCTCTGATGTGCTGGGCTCTGTACCGTGCCCTGATGTACACTGTACCCTGATGTGTTGTGCTCTGGGCCCTGATGAAGTCCAGGGCCACATTTTTGTCCCAGTCCAGTCCTGGCAGTAGTTACATGACACAGCCAGGGAATGACTTCCCCTCAATCTGAACTGCCTGATTTGACTGGTGAGTGTGTCTCATGGAGGGGGGACATCTGTATTAGGGGAGGATCTGTACAGGGGGAGCTGTACTAAGGAGGGGAAGAGATCTGTACAGAAGGAATCTGTACTGGGGGAGCTGTATCAAGGGGGCTGTACTGGGGGGAGCTGTACTGATAGAGAGCTGTACTGATAGAAGGAGATACACTATATTATCAAAAGTATTGGGACACCTGCCTTTGCACACATATAAACATTAATGGCATCCCAGTCTTCGTCCGTAGGGTTTAATATTGAGTTGGCCAACCCTTTGCAGCTATAACAGATTAAACGCCTCTAGGAATGCTGTCCACAAGGTTTAGGAGTGTGTCAATGGGAATGTTTGACCATTCTTCCAGAAGAGCATTTGTGAGCGGGGACTGCGAGCCATGCCTTCTCGTCCAACATCAGTGCCTGACCTCACAAATGCTCTTCTGGAAGAACGGTCGAACATTCCACACTCCTAAACTTTGTGGACAGCCTTCCCAGAAGAGTTGAAGCTGTTTTAGCTGCAAAGGGTGGGCAAACTCAATATTGAACTCTACGGACTAAGACTGGGATGCCATTAAAGTTCGTGTGTGTAAAGGCAGACATACCAATACTTTTGACAACATAGTGTATGTTCTGGGGAGGCTGTACTAAGGCAGAGGGGATCCGTATTAAGAGAGAGCTGTACTGGGGGTGGAATTGTACAGGGGAGATCTGTACTGGGGGAGCTGTTCTATGGGGAGGAAGATCTGTACATTGGGGGGAGGGGGGGGGACTTTTCTGCAGGGAGCTGTACTAAGGAGGGGGAAAATCTGTACTGGGGCAATCTTTACGGGGGGGGGGGAGCTGTACTAAGGGGGGGGGGGGGGTGGCTGTACTGGGGGATTTGTGCTGATGGGGAGCTCTACTGAAGGAAGGCGATATGTTCTGGGGAGGCTGTACTAAGGGGGGGATCTGTACTAAGGGAGAGCTGTACTGATGGGGTGGAAGTGTACCGAGAAGAAATACTGGGGGGGGAAATTCTCCACTAGTTCTGCACTCCTGACCCCTGAGCTTTCTGCATTAAGCAGTCCTGACCCCTGCACTCCTTACCCTTGATCTATTGACACTATGCTGTGCATTTCATACTCCTGACCCCTGCACTCCTTACCCTTGATCTATTGACACTATGCTGTGCATTTCATACTCCTGACCCCTGCACTCCTTATGCCATATTGTACAACAGTTAGTTAGCTAGTTGCTCAGTAGTCAGGGGCTATGTTAATGAAGGTCTTCTTTAAGCTAGGCTGTGTTTAGAAAAGCATGTGTAAGGGAAGAGTTAGTTATGTTCCCTTTGTTTAGCGGTATTCGTAAATTTAAACATTTGTAAATTTGAAAATGCATAAATTTGGAGATTTGAAAATTCAAAATTCCAATTACTATAATTTAATAGTTTGTTATTATTAGTTAGTTATTATTTCGGATTTTCTGATTTCCGAATTTATGAATTCTCAAATTTACGAATTTTCAAAGTTACGAATACTGCATCTAAACAAATGGAACATAACTAATTCAAATTTTGACAAATTTATTCGAAATAACGCATTTCGATCATAACGAATAACCCGAAAAAACCCGCCAAAAAAAACAACGAATGAAACGAAGAAAAACCCCCACATTTTTCGACAGCGCACATATCTACCATGCACACAGTGAACTTCCTGTAATAAAGACCGGTCACTGCTGATCTCTGTGCAGGGTGACTGGTCTTGTCTCCGCCCCCTCCTGTAGTTTTCTGCAGGTAGTCTATAATGGGTCGGGTCTGCTAGGCCCCTCCCACAACTCTGCTCTCTGTACAGCAGTGATGATGTCACTGCCACTTTTTTGGCTGTAAGTGAATGTAACTAATACGAATTTATCCAAAGTTACGGATTATCTGAAATAACGAATGCTGCATCTAAATGAATAGAACGTAACAAAATAATAATAATAATAATAATAATAGTTATTATTATTATTATCATTATTAATTTGTTACGTTCCATTCGTTTTGATTTTCAAGTTTTCTGCAGGTAGTCTATAATGGGTGGGATCTGCTGGGCTCCTCCCCCAGCTCTGCTCTCTGTACAGCAGTGATGATGTCACTGCTACTTTTTTGGCTGTAAGTGAACGTAACTAATACGAATTTATCCAAAGTTACGAATTATCTGAAATAACGAATGCCGCATCTACATGAACGGAACGTAACAAAATAATAGTAATCAATAATAATAATAATAATAATAGTTATTATTATTATTTATTATTATTAATTCCTTATGTTCCATTCGTTTTGATTTTTCGAGTTTTCTGCAGGTAGTTTATAATGGGTGGGGTCTGCTGGGCCCCTCCCCCAGCTCTGCTCTCAGTACAGCACAGTATCTGATGTCACTGCTACTTTTATAAGGTAATATCAGGGTTTGGAAAGACATTTGGTGCATGTATCCTTTGTGGCTGTTGAGGAACATATTTACATACAAGTTTTTGTTTCAGCCATAAAATGACATTAACATGGTAAAGCTGAGATTTTAGTGAATCAGTTTTACACATTGTATACTGTGAGCTACGTTGGCTGTTGGTTGCCACATTATCGGTATGCTGAATCCGCTCTCACTCAGGCTCTGATCTACGGCACCAGTATGTGTGCGTGTTGTCAGCCGTGACAGTTATCTCAGCGGCAACAGCACTTCCCTTCTAAAAATTTCCCAGTTGGAAACGCTTTAACATTCTGTTGACTCCCCAGGGGAATCCACCAAATTAATTAGTATCAAATCCCCAAGTTCTGCTGTGCCTCCACTTGATAAACAATTAGCGGAGCCCTAGGTAGCGTTAATGTCAGGAGGAAGACTTGAGCCCCAGAGCCGCTCATCGACGGGAACGAGCCGCGGCTGTCAGCCTGTCACCTCTGGGTGGGACAAACGTCTCCAGTCTTCTCGAAGTTCTTCGTAAAATAAAGTATGGCCTGAAAGAGTGCGAGTTGGCAGGAACTGAACTTCACGTGGTGGAGCGTATGCGGGAGACACGGCCTACCTGCTCAAAATTTTAATTCTCGTATTTGGATTTTAATGCCTCTTTCAAATGGACGGCCAGGGAGCAGGGGAGGGGGGCAAGTAAAAAAATAGGTGGTTGATCTGTGTCTTTTATGCCCCCCCCCCAGCCCTGGCCACCCAATGGGACTGTGCCATAACCATGAGCCATGGTGTCTCTCAGGGCTTCAATACAAGATCTCCTTGGGATTATAAAAAAAAGTAAAAATTATAATGGGCTGTCTTAGCACAATGCCGTTTCCACCTGCCACTGGCTGTCAGTATTGAAGCCCTGAGAGACACTGTGGCTCATGGTTATGGCACCAGTCCCATTGGGTGGCCAGGGCTGGGGGGGGGGCATAAAAGACACAGATCAACCACCTATTTTTACTTGCCCCCCTCTCCTGCTCCCTGGCCCGTCCATTTGAAAGAGGCTGTCAGTGGTCACATGATTGGGAGCTGGTCCCGCTAGTTACCGTTTGTTAGCCAGGACCGAGAGAGAGAGCTTGGAATCAGCCGCCCAGCAATGCATATGTTCATCATGTTGGGGGCATTAAAGCCCACCCTGAACTTATGTGTTAGGGCTCGTTCACACATGAGGTCGGGGGGGGTGGTTGAGCCTTGCTTTTACCACCCCACAACTGCTACCCTCTTTACCTGAAGAGGCAGCAGTTGAGGGTAGAAACATGTTGTGGCCAAGATGTTTCGCTTCATGGCCATGGCAAGAATTATACCCCCTGCCGCTTTCGGTGAGTGTAGCTCCTGCCGAACATGACCTATTCAAGTGAATGCTCTGGAAGTGCCCCGCATCCATGTGCACTGCAATGTGCCCCCCCCCCCCCAAAAAAATTGATAACTTTGAGCGGTAGCGGTGATCCACTATAAAAAGGGTACTCATCCAAGCCCTGTATATACTGTGCATTAGAAGGACGCCATCCATACTCTGAGCAGCCTGTGTATGGCTTTAGATGAAGAGTGACCTCAGCCTAGGTTGCTCCCAGGCTATGCCTCTGATGCGTTTTTACTCCACATATTAAGCCTTATGGGCGGGGCAAAACGCGCCAGTTTGGCCTGGGAGGAGCCTAGGCTGAGGCCGCTTTTCATCTAAAACAGAACATGGGCAGCTAGGAGTGCGGCATCCTTCTACACAGTACATGCATTAAAGTGTTACTAAACCCACAACAGTAAAATCAGTCTGTATATGGAGTAAGGCATGCTTGTTATACTCACTGTAGAAACTAAGGGGTTCATTCTCCACATTGTGTAAAAAGGCTGTTTGATCCTGTCTCCTCTGATCCTCCCCTTCTTCCACTGTCCCCAATCCATCTCCTGATAAAACAGAGCCTTGGAGTCACTCTGCACATGCTCAGTTTGGTGTGTATCGCTAGAGCGTATTTTTTTTTCTTTTTTGAGAGGTTGCATGTGAACAGCAAAGATAAATTTGCTGTCTGAAGCACCATGAGTGATGAGCCTCCATCCCTCCCTAAATACATAGGGTTCCGTGACCAATGTCTCTTTTTATTGTATATGTGAACAGCAAAGGGCCAATCAGCACTGTCAAGACAGAGGTTCAGGGGTCATGCAGCCTCATAGGACAGTCAGAGGCGAATGAAAGCAAGCTTTAGCCAGACACTGATAGAAGTCACAAGACTGCTCTAACTGCTAATGAGAAAGGTATTTAGTAGAGTTGCACAGAATGGAACTTTTGGTGCCGAAACCGAAAATGTGGGATGCACTTGGCCGAAAACGGAAACCGAAACTGAAACCGAAAATGAGAGTTTTTAAGGAAAATATATATTTTTATATAGAATTGTATTATAATCGACTTTTTGATTAATAACCTGAATTTAAATTAATATGAATTTATTCTTGCCCATTAGAGCCCTTGCACACTGGGACGGTTTGCAGGCGCTATTGCGCTAATAATAGCGCCTGCAAACCGCCCCGAAAGTGCCGCTGCTTTCATTCCAGTGTGAAAGCCCCGAGGGCTTTCACACTGGAGCGATGCGCTGGCAGGACGGTAAAAAAAGTCCTGCCAGCAGCATCTTCGGAGCGGTGAAGGAGCGGTGTGTATACCGCTCCTTTACCGCTCCTGCCCATTGAAATCAATGGGACGGCGCGGCTATACCGCCGGCAATGCGCCTCTGCAGAGGCGCTTTGCGGTGGTATTTAACCCTTTCTCGGCCGCTAGCGGGGGGGAAAAACCGCCCCGCTAGTGGCCGCATACCGACGGTAAAACGCCGCTAATAATAGCGGCGTTTTACCGCCGACGCCGCTCCCCACCCCAGTGTGCAAGGGCTCTTATTGGTACCTTTAGACCTATTTCACACCGAGGCGCTTTGCAGGCGATATAGCGTTAAAAATAGCGCCTGCAAAGCGCCCTGAAACAGCGGCTCCATTCACTCCAGTGTGAATGCCTGAGGGCTTTCACACTGGAGCGGTGCGCTGGCAGGGCGTCAGAAAAAGTTCTTCCAGCAGCTTCTTTGGAGCTCATTAGGAGCGGTGAACTCGCCGATCTTCCACCACTCCTCCCCATTGAAAACAATGAGGCAGCGCTGCTATACCACCAGCAAAACGCAGCTGCGGTGGCGCTTTGCGGGCGGATTTAACCCCTTTTCAGCCACTAGCGGGGGGTTATAACCCGTTTTCAGCCGCTAGCGGCCGAATAGCATAGCTAAAACGATGGTAAAATGGCGCTAAAAATAGCGCCGCTTTACTGCTGACGCCCGGGGCGGCACAGTGTGAAAGGGGCCTTAGCGCAAGAAAAGCTCAAGAAAAATGTATCCCTTTAAATTCTATGCATGTCTTCACACTGGTCCGTTGTGCTTTTGATATGGTGTTAAAAATCTTGCTTGCTGCATTTTTGGTCAGTTAAAAAAATTGCATCAAAAAGGCACCTCTCTGTTGAAATGCATTGAAAAAGCAGCAAGAATGCATCAATAATGCACCCATGCTACGTTTTTGATGCGTTTTTTAAATCACATGACCTATGAAAAACACACCGTAAGTATAGTAAAATCGCAGCAAAATGGCAGTAAAATCCCGGTAAAATCACTGTAAAGTCATGTCAAAGGTGCGGTAAAGTCACGGCAAAGTCGCATGCATTTTCAGTGCCATTATAGGCACCTTTTTCTCTCATCGGCAAAATGCCGATAACACAATTTTCGGCCAATACGTTTCGGCTGCCGAAATTTGAAGTTTATTCACAAAAAGCTAAAAATTAGTTTAATAAAATTACTTTTGTATATACACATATCATTTCATCGATCATTAGTGTCCAAGATGTAGATGGTTAAAACGCGGTGTTTGATCCCAACATGTTTCGCCAGGGTTGGCTTCTTCAGGGGATTTTTTATGGGATTGTATTTTTTTTCTTTTTGGTTAACTAGATGGATTTGTGTCTATTTTCAACCTGACTATGTAACTATCTTGGACACTAATGATCGATGAAATGACATGTGTATATATAAAAAAGTATTTTTATTGAACTCTTTTTAAAATTCTTTGTGAATAAACTTCGTTTTATATGTAATGTGGTTTTCCATGACTTTTGGCACCATTATAATCCCACACAATACCCTGTTGCTGCATATACAGTGGGGACGGAAAGTATTCAGACCCCCGCTAAATTTTTCACTCTTTGTTATATTGCAGCCATTTGCTAAAATCATTTAAGTTCATTTTTTTCCTCATTAATGTACACACAGCACCCCATATTGACAGACAAACACAGAATTGTTGCCATTTTTGCAGATTTATTAAAAAAGAAAAACAGAAACATGACATTGTTAATAATAGTTAAAATTACTGCGCTGTCCCCAACAATACGTGACACAAATTTGTGGTTATTAACAAGTGTGCCCCAGGATGACGTCAGGTATGACAAAACACATACGGTGGAGCACCAGACGCAGGTCCTGGATACACGGGTTGCTATTGAGAGTAGTCCGGCTCAGTGATTAATACTGCATGTGATGCATATGAAGAATGCAAGTGCAATACTTTTCAACTTTTAATAAATAAAATGTTTTATGGTTTTATGCTATGGAAGCCTTTTGTTATTCTCTTTTGGGAAACATGTGATAAAATCTTCCTGCACAAGTTGCAACTCCTGCGAGGACGCTCGTATTTGAGATCAACTATTAATTTGAATGGACTTTACATAATATTAATTTGATTCAATTTATTAATATTATTATTTTCACTTGAATAAGGTTGAAGGATCTTATTTTTGAGCACGTACCGTATATACTCGAGTATAAGTCGTTCCGAGTATAAGTCGAGGCCCTAATTTACCACAAAAAAAATGGGAAAAACTTATTGACCCGAGTATAAGACGAGGGTGAGAAATGCACAGCTACTGTAAGTGGAAAAGAGGGTCAACAATGCCCATTTGCAGCATCACTGTGCCCATTTGCATGCCTCACTGTGCCCATTTGCAGCCATAGGTCCCCTGAACTTCAAACTCGGTAGTTAAGGGTTCCTAGATGCCCCCTAGCTGCAGTCAAAATTTGGGGTCTCTGAACCCAAAGGGTCCCGAAATGACATTGCTGCAGATAGACACAGTTTACCGAATTTGGGGCCCCGTATCTCGGGGCCACTTAGTACTAAGAACCCCAAATTTGGTGTGCAAACCCAGTGGAACTAGCACCATAAAATTTCCAAAGCTGGGGTTTCTAGCACTAAGTGGCCCCGAGATACAGGGCCCCAAAAATCAGTTCAGAAAATGTCAAGCACTTTTCTGCAGCAGAAAATGACATTTTCCGAACCAGTTTTGGGGCCCCGTATCTCAGGGCCACTTGGTGCTAGGAACCCCAGCTTTGGATATGTTATGGTACCAGTTCCCCTGGGTTTGCAAACCAAATTTGGAGTTCCTAGTACCAAGTGGCCCCGACATACGGGGCCCGAAAATTGGTTCGGAAAATGTGATTCTCTGCTGCAGAAAAGTGCTTGACATTTTCTGAACCGACTTTGGGGCCCCATATCTCAGGGCCACTTGGGGCTAGGAACCCCAGCTTTGGATATGTTATGGTACCAGTTCCACTGGGTTTGCACACCAAATTTGGGGTTCCTAGCACCAAGTGGCCCTGAGATATGGGGCCCCAAAATCGGTTCAGAAAATGTCAAGCACTTTTTTGCAGCAGAGAATGACATTTTCCGAAGCAAATTTGGGGCCCCGTATCTCGGGGTCACTTAGTGCTAGGAACTTCCGCTTTGGATATATTGTAGTACTAGGTCCACTGGGTTTGCATACCAAATTTAGGGTTTCTAGCACCAAGTGACCATGAGATACGGGGCCCCAAATTCGGTTCGGAAAATGAAATTTTTTGCTGCAGAAAAGTGCTTGTCTCAAGTATAAGTCAAGGGGGGCACTTTCAGCACAAAAAAATGTGCTGAAAAATTCGACTTATACTCGAGTATATACGGTACTCACTTCATAGCGTGACTTAATATTGAAAATATATGCATTGTTATCTTTGGAAAACATAGGGAGCGACTTGTCATGCAACTTTGATGTCCGAAGTTGCATGACAGGTTGCACAAGTGTGAACGGCGCCTTAATGCCCGTGTGTTAACGCAATGCATTAATGGGTCCTCAAACTTTTTTTTTTTTTGCTATGTAAATCTAGCTGCCGTAATCTCATTTTCTATGCCTCAAGTCCAGATATCATGTGACAGGTAAGCAGTATAATATAATGGAATCCCACAAAGCCAGCCATTGTTTCTTATGCATCTTTCCGCTGTATCCAGCCTCCTACCCAGAATCCCCAGAGAAGCAGATTAGGAAAGCAGAAGTACTAATGTCCCAATAGTCAGATTAGTAAAGCAGCACATTAGGATCTTTAGTTCAGGTAAGTGAAGAGAATAAGTACAGCTGTGCATTAAACGTCTTCCATACCCTTTAATGATGTACAGTTTGTAAACAATGTGGTTTTTTTTTTTTTTTTTGTTTCTTTCTAAACAAGCGCTTCCAATTACCGATTCCTCCAGGAGTTCTGAAGGGGCTGTTTTCGCCTTGCTTCAAGCTGTCTGTTCGTCTATCCGGCGAGCCATCAAAGAGCATTAAGAATGCAATTACTTCCTAACCTTTATGGGCTAATTATGCTCTAACACTTTAGCCATGTTTTTTAGCAACGTCTATGCTAATTATGGCGAAAGCCGCTAAAAAAAAAAAAAAAAGTAAAAAGGGCAATTTGAAAATTTTTCCATGGCATTGTCTAGACTTTATTTAAAGGGAATCTCTGCCTATAGCACCATAGAGTCCTCTCTGCAAACTGCAAACAAACATTTAAAGTGCAAGTCCTGGCAATAGCGTATGTAAGAAAAAGCACTGGTTTATTTGCCGCAATATGGCCAGCATGGGCGCCATCTTCAGAAGCGCCGTTTAACCACTTCAGCTCCCGGAAAGGTTTACCCACTTCCTGACCAGACCATTTTTTTTGCGATACGGCACTGCGTTACTTTAACTGATAATTGCGTGGTCGTGCGACGCTGTACACAAAAAAAAAAATGTATGTCCTTTTTCCCCACAAATAGAGATTTCTTTTGGTGGTATTTGATCCTCTGATCCTGCAAAGTATAGAAAAAAGCAGCTACATACAAATATGACCAATATTCCAAAACATGTAATAGAGAAAATGTAGCGCTAATAATGATAAAAAATTAACCAGTCAGAGGTGATATCCACTGAAACAAAAACGTGAGTGTGATTAATATGGCACAATAAACCAATAAAGTTCAATGGCGTCCAAATAGGTAAAAATGGAATGATAGTCCCATAATGGTAAATGTGTGGAATGAGTCCAACCAGAATGGAGAATCTTCACGTCCAGGCATGTACTGGCCATGGGGACTACAGGGAGTTTCCCGGTGGGCCGATGGCTCAGTGGGCCGGTTTCAGTGACAGCCTGTCAAAGTAATGGCTTTCTTGGTTCGGCCTCATCTTCACGCAATGATGTGAGAAAGATGAGAAAAATACAGAGGAGAATAAGTGAAATAATAAAAGAGGTTAGTGAGGACTCCTTAAGGATGTTATGCTACTTTTTTTTTTGCACAATTGCGAATAGTTTATATACTGTTTTTGTGCTTGTTTGCACAATTAAAGTGGGCCAGTCTGGATGAATTCCAGGGCCAAATTTTTATCCCAGTCCAGCCCTGTTCACGTCTGTATGTCATTAGTATACGATCTTGAATAAGAAACAGATGAAATACGCTTACCAGAGATGGTGGATTCGGATGCCAGTGACACCGAATCAAACAGGCTTAGAGATCCAAGATGGAAATGGTTGGACCAAGAAACCCCGTATCTCAAGGGGAATCTTCCCTCTGTTGTCCCAATCACGACTGCCAGTCCGGAAGGCCGAAGGGGAGTCCCAGCCGCATGGAAGTCTCAGATGAATAGGCGGTTCTCCAAAAAAATATATGAAAGTGCCAATAGTGCAGATGAAAAATATATTTATTGGATGACACCAATAATCAAAACAGTTTAAAATAGCGTGATCACGTACAAAATATAAAATCAAGTGTAGAGAAGCGTGTAGCTCACCCGACGCGTTTCGTCCAATTGGACTTCAACTGGTATTTGATCACCTCTGCGGTTTTTATTTTTTGCGCTATAAACAAAAAAAGACACTTTTTAACCGCTTGCCGACCAGCCGCCGTCATTATACAGCGGCAGGTCGGCACAATCCCGCGAACCGTCGTAGCTATACGTCGGCTTGCGGGATCGGGATAGCAGGAGCATGTGCCCGCTGCACTGCAGGGGGTGACGATGCTCGAGGCCGACAGTCGCGGTGAACACCGGCCACGAGAAATCGCAGGCACGAGAGGCAGAACAGGGATGAGTGTGTGTAAACACACAAATCTCTGTTCTGTGAGGAGTGACAGATCATGAGTTCCTATTAGCTAGGAACCGCGATCCGTCATTTCCTCTAGGTCAGTCCCCTCCCCCTACAGTTAGAATCACACACTAGGGAACACAGTTAACCCCTTGATCACCACTAGTGTTTACCCCTTCCCTGCCAGTGATATTTGTACAGTAATCAGTACATTTTTATAGCACTGTATAATTGCCAATATTCCCAAAAATGTCTCAAAAGTGTCCGATGTGTCTGCCATAATGTCGTAGTCCTGATAAAAATTGCAGATCACCGCAATTACTAGTAAAAAAAAAAACAATAATAAAAATGCTATAAATCTATTCCCTATTTTGTAGACGCTATTACTTTTGCACAAATATACGCTTATTGTGATTTTTGTTTTGTTTACCACAACTATGTAGAAGAATACATATCGGCCTAAACTGAGGAAAATATTTGCTTTTTAAGAAAAAAAATGGGGATATTTATTATAGCAAAAAGTACAAAATGTGTTTTTTTCAAAATTGTCGCTCTTTTTTTGTTTATAGCGCAAAAAATAAAAGCGCAGAGGCGATCAAATACCACCAAAAGAAAGCTCTATTTGTGGGAAAAAAGGACGTCAATTTTGTTTGGCTGCAATGTCGCACGGCCGCAAAATGAAAGTTAAAGCAACGCAGTGCCGAATCGCAAAGAATGGCCCGGTCAATCAGCAGCCAAATCTTCTGGGGGTGAAGTGGTTAAAAAAATATAGATTTTTTTTTCTTTCTGCTATAAAGCATATCCAATAAAAAAATGTAAAACAAATCTAATTTTTTGCCACTAATAGCCTACAGCGACTGATCCTCTTCGTCCTTACAGGTGTTAAAATGACTATAGCCAAGGAGTGGAAACAACCCTATGTATCCTTCACTAGCGCTAAGAGGAAAGTCTCCTGGATCATGGCTCAGGAGATGATGGTCAGTAAGCTCTTAAATTCTTCAGAGAGGTTTGAGTCGACTTGGGAACCATGGGCCAAGTACATGAAAATATCACTTGAAGGGTATCCATATAAGTTTCTGAATCTGCACAATCGATTACCGCTACTCGGATCTCTTATCTCGTCTCTCTCTCTTGCTACCTCTATTCTCTCTCACACTTACTCTTCCCTCCCTCTTGGACCACAGTTCTCATTCCCACTTCAACAGTTATGGAGAATTTGAGAGGTTAAAGGTTCATTTTTCTTCAGATTACCGAGACCTGCCTTAAATCCTACTCTCCACTAGCCCCAGTAGGTCATTGGATGATCCTAAAACCCTCTTTACTTGTCTTAACATGAGGTGGTGCTACAACTCATGAGTTAAACCCTTGATTGAAAGGAACATTGAGCAGCTTGCTGCTTTACCCCACTCCCCGTGACACAGTATGTTCCCAGTTGGGGTGTCCGAGGGAATGGGGGTATTTTCCTTTCCAGATATCCATAGCTCTGCTCACCCAAGTTACCTATTGTTACTCTTGTGCAAGGTGCAGGGGCATTGCTAGGTCTACAAAAGATCTGGGGCTAGAGCCCATAGCAGCGTAGTAAAGAAAGTCATACGCTTGGGTGGGCATACACATGTATATACAGTAATATATGTGTGGGTGTATATATATCCCCAGAGAGCCCCTCCTTACATCAGAGTCCTCAGAGAGCCTCCTCTCCCCTTGGGGACCCCTGCAGAGACTCCGGGCTATTGGCTCTTAGATTCTGGGCTATAGCCCCAAAAGCCACCCCCTAGCAACGCCCCTGGCAAGGTGTAACATTATTGTCATCCACCACCTGAAAGGGCTGTACATTGTTTGAACCTGTATCTGACATTGCCTTTTCTCCATCGCAATCATATTTGGTCCTTTGTTGTACTTTGTTAAAAAAACGAATAAAAATCTTCGAAAGTAAAAATCTAATTTTTTTCATCAATTTAGGTCAATATGTATTCTGCTACATATTTTTGGTAAAAAAAAAAATCCCAGTAAGCATTTATTTATTGTATTTGTATTTAGCACACCACATTTTTGTGTATATCGATTGGTTTGCGCAAAAGTTATAGCCTCTACAAACGATGGGATATATTTATGGAATTTTTATTTATTTTTTTACTAGTAATGGCGCTGATCAGTGACTTATAGTGGGACTGCGACATTGCGGCGGACAAATCGAACACTAATGCCTCGTTTCCACCGAGCAGATCGGTTCGGGTCGGATCGGTTTGGAAGGCCTAGAATGGTCCGGCCTATTCATGTGAGCGTTTTCCACTGCAAGTCGGACCGACAGGGGCCATACGTGGGTTTAGAAAAAATGCCTAGCATGGCGTCACACGTCCACCAATCAGTGGAACGTGTCGTAGCTCCGCCCTAACCGAACCGTTCCATTTTCTATGACCCCACATCTGAAGCAGGACCCTGAATGGAACGGTTCGGTTCGGTTGTATGGGCCGATTTCATAATGGAAACACCCAAAATAGCGTACCGTACCGAACCGAACCGATCCGCTCAGTGGAAACGAGGCATTAGTGACACCTTTGACACTTTTTTGGGGGACCAAAAGGGAAGGGGTTAACGTCAGGGGCGATCAAAGTGTTAAAAGTGTGGCTAGGGAGTGTTTACTAACTGTGGGGGGAGATGCTTGTACTGTGGGAAGGCAGAGATCTGTGTTCCCGCTTAGCAGAATCACAGGATCACTGCCTTCCCTACTGACAGAAGGGCCATCTGCATTGTTTACATAGGCAGACTGACGTTCTGCTTCTCATCCGAATGATCGCCGGGTGACGGCGGACATAGAGGAAGGAAGGGAAGTGCTGAATTATTTGTAAACACAGCAGGAAGATAGAAGGTGAAGGTGGGGGGTCTTAAAGTGCCGCTGACCATTAATGATTTGGGGATTGTTTTTGTAAAATGTGGGGGGGGGGTTTAAAATGCCATTGATCACCAATGATTGTGGGAGTTTCGTTTTTGTAAAGGTGGGAGTTTTATAGGGCCACTGACCATTAAAGCGGTAGTAAAGGTTGTTTATTAATGTTTTAGCCTACAAGGCTTACCTGTAGGCATTGTAAATATCTCCTAAACAGTTCTCATACAACACGTAAGAATCATTATATTGGTTTGTTATATTTTTCACAACTAAGTTCACAGGACCAATTGGGAGATTCAACTGTTTAAACAGCTTTTTTTCACACTTAATTGAGGTTTACTAACAGCACTTACCAACAGCATTAGCTGTATTCTATCCTCCTTTCTCCCATTAGATTTTTCCACTAATTGGTAGTGGGAGTGGGTCCATTAGCACTTCCCTTTAATCCTCCAAACAAAATATCTGCTATCAGTAACATATATTTTAACAGAACAGCGCCATATCTACTTTTGTTTTCTTTTCACTTTAAAGAATAAGTGCACTGTGAAGCAGAGGGCTCTTATCCATTCTTCCCCCTTCCCCTGACCTAACCTATAGGCTTTTGAGCTCTGCTGGGAGGTGGGTAGGGGGCAGAGACAAGGGACAGTGTTTGGAGGTGGGTAGGGGGCAGAGACAAGGGACGGTGTTTGGAGGTGGGTAGGGGGCAGAGACAAGTAACAGTGTTTGGAGGTGGGTAGGGGCAGAGACAAGGGACAGTGTTTGGAGGTGGGTAGGGGGCAGAGATAAGGGACAGTGTTTGGAGGTGGGTAGGAGCACAGACAAGGGACAGTGTTTGGAGGTGGGTAGGGGGCAGAGACAAGGGACAGTGTTTGGAGGTGGGTAGGAGCAGAGACAAGGGACAGTGTTTGGAGGTAGGTAGGAGCAGAGATAAGGGACAGTGTTTGGAGGTGTGTAGGGGGCAGAGACAAGGGACAGTGTTTGGAGGTGGGTAGGGGCAGAGACAAGGGACGGCGTTTGGAGGTGGGTAGGGGCAGAGACAAGGGACAACGTTTGGAGGTGAGTAGGGGGCAGAGACAATGGACAGTGTTTGGAGGTGGGTAGGGGGCAGAGACAAGGTATAGTGTTTGAAGGTGGGTAGGGGCAGAGACAAGGGATAGTGTTTGGAGGTGGGTAGGAGCAGAGACAAGGGACAGTGTTTTGAGGTGGGTAGGAGCAGAGACAAGGGACAACATTTGGAGGTGGGTAGGAGCACAGACAAGGGACAGTGTTTGAAGGTGGGTAGGGGGCAGAGACAAGGGACAGTGTTTGGAGGTGGGTAGGAGCAGAGACAAGGGACAGTGTTTGGAGGTAGGTAGGAGCAGAGACAAGGGACAGTGTTTGGAGGTAGGTAGGAGCAGAGACAAGGGACAATGTTTGGAGGTGGGTAGGAGCTGAGACAAGGGACAACATTTGGAGGTGGGTAGGAGCACAGACAAGGGACAGTGTTTGGAGGTGGGTAGGGGGCAGAGACAAGGGACAGTGTTTGGAGGTGGGTAGGAGCAGAGACAAGGGACAGTGTTTGGAGGTGGGTAGGAGCAGAGACAAGGGACAGTGTTTGGAGGTAGGTAGGAGCAGAGACAAGGGACAATGTTTGGAGGTGGGTAGGAGCTGAGACAAGGGACAGTGTTTTGAGGTGGGTAGGGGGCAGAGACAAGGGACAACATTTGGAGGTGGGTAGGAGCACAGACAAGGGACAGTGTTTAGAGGTGGGTAGGAGCAGAGACTAGGGACAATGTTTGGAGGTGGGTAGGAGCAGAGACAAGGGACCGTGTTTGAAGGTGGGTAGGGGGCAGAGACAAGGGACAGTGTTTGGAGGTGGGTAGGGGGCAGAGACAAAGGACAGTGTTTGAAGGTGGGTAGGGGGCAGAGACAAAGGACAGTGTTTGAAGGTGGGTAGGGGGCAGAGACAAGGGACAGTGTTTGGAGGTGGGTAGGAGCACAGACAAGGGACAGTGTTTGGAGGTGGGTAGGGGGCAGAGACAAGGGACAGTGTTTGGAGGTGGGTAGGAGCAGAGACAAGGGACGGTGTTTGGAGGTAGGTAGGAGCAGAGACAAGGGAAAATGTTTGAAGGTGGGTAGGAGCTGAGACAAGGGACAGTGTTTTGAGGTGGGCAGGGGGCAGAGACAAGGGACAACATTTGGAGGTGGGTAGGAGCACAGACAAGAGACAGTTTTTAGAGGTGGGTAGGAGCAGAGACTAGGGACAATGTTTGGAGGTGGGTAGGAGCAGAGACAAGGGACAGTGTTTGAAGGTGGGTAGGGGGCAGAGACAAGGGACAGTGTTTGGAGGTGGGTAGGGGGCAGAGACAAAGGACAGTGTTTGAAGGTGGGTAGGGGGCAGAGACAAGGGATAGTGTTTAAAGGTGGGTAGGGGCAAAGACAAGGAACAGTGTTTGGAGGTGGGTAGGGGGCAGAGACAAGGGACAGTGCTTTGAGGTGGGTAGGGGGCAGAGACAATGGACAGTGTTTGGAGGTGGGTAGGGGGCAGTGACAAGGGATAGTGTTTGGAGGTGGGTAGGAGCAGAGACAAGGGACAGTGTTTTGAGGTGGGTAGGGGGCAGAGACAAGGGACAGTGTTTGGCGGTGGTCAGGAGCAGAGATAAGGTACAATGTTTGGAGGTGGGTAGGAGCAGAGACAAGGGACAATGTCTGGAGGTGGGTAGGAGCAGAGACAAGGGACAGTTTCTGGAGGTGGGTAGGGGGCAGAGACAAGGGACAGTGTTTGGTGGTGGGTAGGGGGCAGAGACAAGGGACAGTGTTTGGAGGTGGGTAGGGGGCAGAGACAAGGGACAATGTTTGGAGGTAGGTAGGAGCAGAGACAAGGGACAGTGTTTGGATGTGCGTAGGAGCAGAGACAAGGGACAGTGTTTGGAGGTGGGTAGGTGGCAGACACAAGGGACAGTGTTTGGAGTTTGGTAAGAACAGAGACAAGAGTCAGTGTTTGGAGGTGGGGGCAGAGACAAAGGACAGTGTTTGAAGGTGGGTAGGGGGCAGAGACAAGGGACAATGTTTGAAGGTGGGTAAGGGTCAGAGAAAAGGCTCAGTGTTTGGAGGTGGGTAGGGGGCATAGACAAGGGACAGTGTTTGAAGGTGGGTAGGAGCAGAGACAATGGACAGTGTTTTGAGGTGGGTAGGGGGCAGAGACAAGGGACAGTGTTTGGAGGTGGGTAGGAGCAGTGACAAGGTACAATATTTGGAGGTGGGTAGGAGCAGAGACAAGGGACAGTGTTCGGAGGTGGACACAGGCAGAGACAAGGGACAGTGTTTTGAGGTGGGTAGAGGCAGACACAAGGGACAGTGTTTGGCGTTTGGTAGGAACAGAGACAAGGGTCAGTGTTTGGAGGTGGGGGCAGAGACAAGGGACAGTGTTTGAAGATGGGTAAGGGTCAGAGACAAGGGTCAGTGTTTGGAGGTGGGTAGGGGGCAGAGACAAGGGACAACATTTAGAGGTGGGTAGGAGCAGAGACAAGGGACAGTGTTTGGAGGTGGGTAGGGGGCAGAGACAAGGGACAGTGTTTGGAGGTGGGTAGGGGGCAGAGACAAGGGACAGTGTTTGGGGGTGGGTAGGAGCAGAGACAAGGTACAATGTTTGGAGGTGGGTAGGAGCAGAGATAAGGGACAGTGTTTGGGGGTGGGTAGGAGCAGAGACAAGGGACAGTGTTTGGAGGTGGGTAGGAGCAGAGACAAGGGACAGTGTTTGGAGCTGGGTAGGGGCAGAGACAATTGACAGTGTTTGGAGGTGGGTAGGAGCAGAGACAAGGGACAGTGTTTGGAGGTGGGTAGGAGCAGAGACAAGGGACAGTGTTTGGAGGTGGGTAGGGGGCAGAGACAAGGGACAGTGTTTGGAGGTGGGTAGGAGCAGTGACAAGGTACAATGTTTGGAGGTGGGTAGGAGCAGAGACAAGGGACAGTGTTTTGAGGTGGGTAGAGGCAGACACAAGGGACAGTGTTTGGAGTTTGGTAGGAACAGAGACAAAGGTCAGTGTTTGGAGGTTGGTAGGGGGGCAGAGACAAGGGACAGTGTTTGGAGGTGGGTAGGGGGCAGAGACAAGAGACAACATTTGGAGGTGGGTAGGAGCACAGACAAGGGACAGTGTTTGGAGGTGGGTAGGGGGCAGAGACAAGAAACAGTATTTGGAGGTGTGTAGGAGCAGAGGCAAGGGACAGTGTTTGGAAATTCGTAGGGTCAGAGACAAGGGACAGTGTTGGAAGGTGTGTAGGAGCAGAAACAAGGGACAGTGTTTTGAGGTGGGTAGGAGCAGAGATAAGGTACAGTGTTTGAAGGTTGGTAGGGGACACAGAGAAGGGATAGTGTTTGGAGGTGGGTTGGAAGTGAAGACAAGGGACAGTGTTTGGAGGTGGGTAGGGGCAGAGACAAGGTACAGTGTTTGGAGGTGGGTAGGAGGTAGAGAAAAGGGACAGGAGGGATAGTGTTTTGAGGTAGGTAGGGAACAGAGACAAGCGACAGTGTTTGGAGGTGGGTAGGAGCAGAGAAAAGGGACAGGAGGGACAGTGTTTTGATGTGGGTAGTGGGCAGAGACAAGGGAGAGTGTTTGGAGGTGGGTAGGGGGCAGAGACAAGGGACAGTATTTGGAGGTGTGTAGGAGCAGAGACAAGGGACAGTGTTTGGAGGTTGGTAGGGGGGCAGAGACAAGGGACAGTGTTTGGAGGTTGGTAGGAGCAGTGACAGGGGACAATGTTTGGAGGTTGGTAGGGGGGCAGAGACAAGGGACAGTATTTGGAGGTGGGTAGGGGGCAGAGACAAGGGAGAGTGTTTGGAGGTGGGTAGGGGGCAGAGACAAAGGACAGTGTTTGAAGGTGGGTAGGGGGCAGAGACAAGGGAGAGTGTTTGGAGGTGGGTAGGGGGCAGAGACAAGGGTCAGTGTTTGTAGGAGGGTAGGGGGCAGAGACAAGGGACAGTGTTTGGAGGTGGGTAGGGGGCAGAGACAAGGGAGAGTGTTTGGAGGTGGGTAGGGGGCAGAGATAAAGGACAGTGTTTGAAGGTGGGTAGGGGGCAGTGACAAGGGAGAGTGTTTGGAGGTGGGTAGGGGGCAGAGACAAGGGTCAGTGTTTGGAGGAGGGTAGGGGGCAGAGACAAGGGTCAGTGTTTAGAGGTGGGTAGGGGCAGTGACAAGGGTCAGTGTTTGGAGGTTGGTAGGGGGGCAGAGACAAGGGTCAGTGTTTGGAGGTGGGTAGGGGGCAGAGACAAGGGTCAGTGTTTGGAGGAGGGTAGGGGGCAGAGACAAGGGTCAGTGTTTGGAGGTGGGTAGGGGGCAGAGACAAGGGACAGTATTTGTAGGAGGGTAGGGGGCAGAGACAAGGGACAGTGTTTGGAGGTGGGTAGGGGGCAGAGACAAGGGACAGTGTTTGGAGGTGGGTAGGGGACAGAGACAAGGGACAGTGTTTGGAGGTGGGTAGGAGCAGAGACAAGGGACAGTGTTTGGAGGTGGGTAGAGGGCAAAGACAAGGGACAGTGTTTGGAGGTGGGTAGGGGCAGAGACAAGGGACAGTGTTTGGAGGTGGGTAGGAGCAGAGACAAGGGACAGTGTTTGGAGGTGGACACGGGCAGACACAAGGGACAGTGTTTGGAGTTTGGTAGGAACAGAGACAAGGGTCAGTGTTTGGAGGTGGGGGCAGAGACAAGGGACAGTGTTTGAAGATGGGTAAGGGTCAGAGACAAGGGTCAGTGTTTGGAGGTAAGTAGGGGGCAGAGACAAGGGACAGTGTTTGAAGATGGGTAAGGGTCAGAGACAAGGGTCAGTTGTTTGGAGGTGGGTAGAGGGCAGAGACAAGGGACAACATTTGGAGGTGGGTAGGAGCACAGACAAGGGTCAGTGTTTGGAGGTGGGTAAGGGGCAGAGACAAGGGTCAGTGTTTGGTGGAGGGTAGGAAGCAGAGACAAGGGACAGTGTTTTGAGGTGGGTAGAGGGCAGAGACAAGGGACAGTGTTTTGAGGTGGGTAGGAGCAGAGACAAGGGACAGTGTTTTGAGGTGGGTAGAGGGCAGAGACAAGGGACAGTGTTTTGAGGTGGGTAGGAGCAGAGACAAGGGACAGTGTTTTGAGGTGGGTAGAGGGCAGAGACAAGGGACAGTGTTTGGAGGTGGGTAGGGGGCAGACACAAGGGACAGTGTTTGGAGGTGGGTAGGGGGCAGAGACAAGGGACAGTATTTGTAGGAGGGTAGGGGGCAGAGACAAGGTACAGTGTTTGGAGGAGGGTAGGGGGGCAGAGGCAAGGGTCAGTGTTTGGAGGAGGGTAGGGGGGGGCAGAGACAAGGGTCAGTGTTTGGAGGAGGGTAGGGGGCAGACACAAGGGTCAGTGTTTGGAGGTGGGTAGGGGGGCAGAGACAAGGGTCAGTGTTTGGAGGAGGGTAGGAGGCAGACACAAGGGACAGTGTTTGGAGGAGGGTAGGGGGCAGAGACAAGATTCAGTGTTTGGAGGTGGTTAGGGGGCAGAGACAAGGGTCAGTGTTTGGAGGTGGGTAGGGGGCAGAGACAAGGGACAGTGTTTGGAGGTGGGTAGGGGGCAGAGACAAGGGTCAGTGTTTGGAGGTTGGTAGGGGTTCAGAGACAAGGGACAGTGTTTGGAGGTGGGTAGGGGGCAGAGACAAGGGTCAGTGTTTGGAGGTTGGTAGGGGGGCAGAGACAAGGGTCAGTGTTTGGAGGTTGGTAGGGGTTCAGAGACAAGGGACAGTGTTTGGAGGTGGGTAGGGGGCAGAGACAAGGGACAGTGTTTGGAGGTGGGTAGGGGGCAGAGACAAGGGTCAGTGTTTGGAGGTGGGTAGGGGGCAGAGACAAGGGACAGTGTTTGGAGGTGGGTAGGGGGCAGAGACAAGGGTCAGTGTTTGGAGGTTGGTAGGGGTTCAGAGACAAGGGACAGTGTTTGGAGGTGGGTAGGGGGCAGAGACAAGGGACAGTGTTTGGAGGTGGGTAGGGGGCAGAGACAAGGGTCAGTGTTTGGAGGTGGGTAGGGGGCAGAGACAAGGGACAGTGTTTGGAGGTGGGTAGGGGGCAGAGACAAGGGACAGTGTTTTAAGGTGGGTAGGGGGCAGAGACAAGGGTCAGTGTTTGGAGGTGGCATTTAGTTCTAAAGTGTCCTTATCCTGTAACTAATTATTCAGTTATTTTGCTTTCATTACTGGAAAAAAAAACACTTTGCTGTCTTCACTGGTAAATATACACACTTATCGCGTGCCGCTGATAAATTATGGCTCTCGCCACCATGTATCATAAGAAATAATGACATCCCTGCATAATGTAATTAGGCTACTGGAAGTCACATGGGACTCCGGTCGGGTGATAAATGCGGGGATCCTTTATGACTGTTTTGCAATTTCCATTGCAGTTAGGTGGATTTTACATCATGCATGTCATTTGCCATACATATAACAGCGTATAAAGGTCAGCTTGTGCCGGAGTTAATTTTCCATTAAGACGGTGAGGGAGGAGGGCTTCAAAATATCAGCTTTATAGAAACGGCTGCCGGGCTTCGGGATTCCACGGAAAAGGTCAGGACTTCTTATTGCGGCCTCGTTGGCCCATCCTAAACTCTGAATGGCTTATGGATACCTAAAGGGATTGCAGGAGAAGGATGGAAAACATTCTCTGGAGATTGTTCAGCTATCGTTATTCTCAGTTGGTTTGTGTTATAACCTCTTGCCGCCCACGTAACGCAAATGTTACGGCAAAGATGGCGGACTTTAGCGCCCGCGCACCGCGCATGTGCAGCTTTCTGGGCTGAAAGAGACTTGAATTTCGTACACTTTTTTCACTAAAGCCCTATTGATGTCACCAAGGAATAGGTGCGGGTACTCCTCCGAGACAATCCCACCTCTGAGCCCTTCCCTTGGGTCCACTCCCTACCTAGAGAATACACAAGTATCATTTCTTGATGCTAAGTAGTTTGTATGAAATCTGCTAATGAAAGGCCATAGGTGTGCGCAGTGGGTGTGCCGGGGGTGCCTGGGCACACCCTAATCACCTAGTGCAGCGCCGATTCCCCCTGCTGCCCGGGCCCTTGGCCGGCTAAAGAGCTGTCACATGTAATATACACATACACTATATTGTCAAAAGTATTGGGACACCTGCCTTTACAGAAACATTCATTGTAATGTCATTCCAGTCTCAGTCCGTAGGGTTCAATATTGTCCACAAGGTTAAGGAGTGTGTCTATGGGAATGTTTGACCGTTCTTCCAGAAGCACATTTGTGAGGTCAAGCACTGATTTCGGATGAGAAGGCCTGGCTTGCAGTCTCCACTCTTATTCATCCCAATGGTGTTCTATCAGGTTGAGGTCAGGACTCTGTGCAGGCCAGGAAAGTTCCTCCACCCCAAACTCGCTCATCCATGTCTTTATGGACCTTGCTTTGTGCACTGGTCCAAATCATTTGGTGGAGGGGGGATTATGGTGTGGGGATTGTTTTTCAGGGGTTGGACTTGGCCCCCTTAGTTCCAGTGAAGGGAACTCTTAAGGCATCAGCATACCAAGACATTTTGGACAATTTCATGCTCCCAACTTTGTGGGAACAGTTTGGGGATGGCCCCTTCCTGTTCCAACATGACTGAGCACCAGTGGACAAAGCAAGGTCCATAAAGACATGGATGAGCGAGTTTGGGGTGGAGGAATTTGACTGGCCTGCACAGAGTCCTGACCTCAACCTGATAGAACAGCTTTGGGATCAATCAAATTTGTGGAACGATTTGAATTCATTATGGTGTGGGGGTTGTATTTCAGGGGTTGGGCTTGGCTCTTTATTTCCAGTAAAGGGAACTCTTAAGGCTGAGTTGGCCCACCCATTGCAGCTTAAACAGCTTCAACTCTTCTGGGAAGGCTGTCCACAAGGTTTGTGCCTATGGGAATGTTTGACCGTTCTTCAAGAAGCGCATTTGTGAGGTCTGGCACTGATGTTGGATGAGAAGGCCTGGCTCGCAGTCTCCACTCTAATTTATCCTAAAGGTGTTCTATCGGGTTGAGGTCAGGACTCTGTGCAGGCCAGTCAAGTTCCTCCACCCCAAACTCGCTCATCCATTCCTTACACTGGCACTAATGATAGGGTACTATTCCTCCCACTGACACCAATGATGGGGCATTATTCCTTCCACTGATACCAGTGATGGTGCACTATTCCTTCCACTGGCATTAATGATAGGGTACTATTCTTCCCACTAACATCAATGATGGGGCACTATTCTTCCCAACTGATACCAATAATGGGGCACTATTCTTCCCACTGACATCAACAATGGAGCACTATTCCTCCGACTGACACCAATGATGGAGCACTGTTACTCTTACTGACACCACTGGCACAATGATGGGGCACTATTCCTTCCACTGACGCCAATGATGGGGCACTATTCCTCCCACTGACATCACTGACACAGTGATGGGGCACTGTTCTTCCCATTGATACCAATAATGGGGCACTATTCTTCCCACTGACATCAATCATGGGGCACTATTCTTACCATTGATACCAATGATGGGGAACTATGCTTCCCACTTACATCACTGACACAATGATGGGGCACTATTCATCCCACTGATATCAGTGATGGAGCACTGATCCTCCCACTGACACCAATGATGGGGCACTATTCCTCCCACTGATACCAATGATGGGGCACTATTCATCCCACTGATATCAGTGATGGAGCACTGATCCTCCCACTGACACCAATGATGGAGCACTATTCCTCCTACTGATACCAATGATGGGGCACTATTCATCCCACTGATATCAGTGATGGGGCACTATTCCTCCTACTGACACCAATGATGGAGCACTATTCCTCCTACTGACACCACTGGCAAAATGATGGGGCACTTTTCCTCCTACTGACACAAATGATGGATGATGGGGCACTACTTCCACTGGCCACAGCCGGCCCCCTATAGCCTGAAGGACAGTAAACTGGCCCTTTGTTTAGTACATTTGAAGACCCCCCGGGCAAGGGAATATAAACAAGGAACCAAATTCTCTTATGCTGACCTATATGATGATTGAGTAGGGTTAGGCTTTAAATCCATCCAGCAAACATCCACACGGAACCTTTCTAGGTGACACTACGGTCGTCCTGCAGCCGAAAAATGCGTTCGGTACAAAATGTTGAATTGCTGTAAATCTCTCTTGACCAAAAAAAAAAAAAAGTGTCTTGTTTTTGAGTGGATTGCCCTGTTCCCATTTGGAGATGTCAAGGATCTGCCACAATAAATTGTGCTTTATTACAGGCGTAACATTTACTATGCAAATATAACCTATAACACGCTGTCAAGAGTCAGGAGATTTCACTTTGACGGTCAAAAGTTTTTCTTTTAACCATTATAGGAAGGCCGGATTTTACTGGCTCACCTCACATGACCCCTTAAAAGTGCCCGTTAATGGGACCTCACATAGAGATTCACCAGGTTGGGTGCCGGGAGGACATTCAAAGTTTGGACTGAGCATTAGATGAGAGATCTGGTCTTTGTTTCAAATTATGCAACTTTTAGTCTTTTCATTTTTTTATAATCACATGTGATTATAGTCAGATTAATGATTGCTAATGGCTGAAAAGCCTTATTTTGTACACTTAATTATTCTGTGTAATGAATGACTTATGTACACAGTGGCCCAGTTGGCGCCGAGGTCCCTGGACCCTGTAGGAAAGTGTTGTAGCGCCGCCCTAGTGTAGAGCAGGCTGCTAGTTCCAGTGCCTTGAAAAAGTATTCATACCCTTTCCACTATTTGTCATGTTACAACCAAAACGTAAACGTATTTCATTGGGATTTTTTCCCGTGATAGATCAATACAAAGTGGCACATAATTGAGAAGTGGAAGGAAAATGATAAATGGTTTTCAAATTTTTTTTAACAAAATAATTATTAGAAAAGTGTGGGGTTCGTTTTTACTCAGCCCCCCTTTACTCTGATACCCCTAACTAAAATCTAGTGGAACCAATTGCCTTCAGAAGTCACCTAATTAGTAAATAGAGTCCACCTGTGTGTGATATAATCTCAGTATAAATACAGCTGTTCTGTGAAGCCCACAGAGGTTTGTTGGAGAACCTTAGTGAACAAACCGCATCATGAAGGCCAAGGAACACACCAGACAGGTCAGGGATAAAGTCGTGGAGAAGTTTAAAGCAGGGTTAGGTTATAAAAACATATCTCAAGCTTTGAACATCTCACGGAGCACTGTTCAATCCATCATCCGAAAATGTAAAGAGTATGGCACAACTGCAAACCTACCAAGACATGGCCGTCCACCTAAACTGACAGGCCGGGCAAGGAGAGAATTAATCAGAGAAGCAGCCAAGAGGTCCATGGTAATTCTGGAGGAGCAAAAGGGCCTGGTATGGATTGGGGGGGACCCAACGCTGTTTTTTTTCGGAATTATTAATGGCATTCTTTGGTTTACATTTCAGCTGTCAGTGAGGAAGCCTGCTGACAGCTGATGAGTCATCGGTTGTTAAGGACGCAGCAGCCGGCTTCCCAGCCCAATGCTTAACAACCAGCTATTCTTCACACAGAATTCAAATCAGTCAATTATTTTTGACCAATCTGAATTCAAATCATTTCAAAAATTTGATTCATCCCAAAGGTGTTCTATCGGGTTGAGGTCAGGACTCTGTGCAGGCCAGTCAAGTTCCGCCACCTCAAACTCGCTCATCCATGTCTTTATGGACCTTGCTTTGTGCACTGGTGAGCAGTCATGTTGGAACAGGAAGGGGCCATCCCAAAACTGCACAAAGTTGGGAGCATGAAATTGTCCAAAATGTCTTGGAATGCTGACGCCTTAAGAGTTCCCTTCACTGGAACTAAGGGGCCAAACCCAACCCCTGGAAAAACAACCCCCACACCATAATCCCCCCTCCACCAAATGATTTGGACCAGTGCACAAAGCAAGGCCCATAAAGACATGGATGAGCCAGTTTGAGGTGGAGGAACTTGACTTTTCCTGACCTCAAACCGATAGAACACCTTTGGGATGAATTAGAGTGGAGACTGCGACCCAGGCCTTCTCATCCAACACCAACCTGGCCTCACAAACGCACAAATGAGTTGAAGCTGTTATAACTGCAGTGGGCCAACTCAATATTGAACCCTACGGACTAAGACTGGGATGCCATTAACCACTTGCCGCCCGCCATATAGCAAAATGAGCGGCAAAGTGATTTCGATATCCTGACTGGGCGTCATATGGCATCGCCAGGATATCAAGCTGGTGCAACGATCGGTGTTGCGGTGTGTCAATCTGACACACCGCAACACCGATCTAGGTAAAGAGTCTCTCACGGAGACTCTTTAGCACGTGATCAGCCGTGTCCAATCATGGCTGATCACAGTGTAAACAGTGATCAGCTGCTCACTCCGACAGGAGGGGTCTGTGATGATTAATTATCAGCGCAGCCCCCCATGGATGCTCACACTGGACTACCAGGGACGCCACCAGGACCACCAGAGATATCACCACCAGGTATGCCACACTAGACTACCAGGGATGCCAATCAGTGCCCACAATAGATGCCAATCAGTGCCCACAATGGGCATCACTGATTGGCAGGCATTATTGTTTGGCACTGATTGGCATCCATCAGTACCATCTATTAGTTTACATCAGTGCCACCCATGTGTACCCATCAGTGCTGCATATCCGTGCCACCTATCAGTGCCTATCTGTGCTGCCTATCAGTGCCACCTATCAGTGCCCATCCGTGTCACCTTTCAGTGTCCATCAGTGCCACCTATGTGTACCCATCAGTGCTGCATATCAGTGCCACCTATTGGTGTCCCATCAGTGCCGCATATTAGTGCCCATCATCAGTGCCCATCAGTGCCACCTCATCAGTGATGGAGAAAACTTACTTTTTTACAAAGTTTTGTAACAGAAAAAAAAAATTTTTTTTCAAAGTTTTCGGTCTTTTTTTTATTTGTTTAACAGAAAATAAAAATCCCAGAGGTGAAAAAAATGATAAAAATGTAGTTTGGGTACAGTGTAGCATGACCGCGCAATTGTCATTCAAAGTGTGACAGCGCTGAAAATTGGTCTGGGCAGGAAGGGGTATAAGTGCCCGGTATTGAAGTGGTTAGTTCATGTGTGTGTAAAAGCAGGCGTCCCAATACTTTTGGTAATTTAGTGTCTCCCTCTTTCTCTCTCTCTCTCTCTCTCTCTCTCTCTCTCTCTCTCTCTATATATATAATTAATAAAAACTGTTACCTAGTACATAGCTCCCAACTGTCCCTGATTTCTCTTATTTATCCCTCATTTTAGTCTGATCTATATAGATGTATATAAAATGCACTTTTTATCTATCAAAATGTGTTTCCCAGCGCTAAACCTTTCCTCCAAATTTTAAATTGCTGCATTTGTCAATTTCAAAAGCCAATATAAAGGAATAGTAGTGGTAAAAAAAAAGTCATTTTGGATTTAATGAACTTATTTGGTTAATTCTCCTTTAAGGGGGTGTGGCAGGGGGCGTGTCCTATGCCTGCATACGTTTGCAAGTAGGTGTCCCTCATTCCCACCTCGAAGTGTTGGGAGGTATGCCTAGTAGCCATTTTTCTGTGTGGTCTAAAAGCGAAGAAGTCATTTACAGGAAGCGTTAAGCTGGCCGGCAGGGTGCCAGGCCTCGGCGATGAGGAATTATTAGCGCTGTGAGAGATGATGTCGCGGTGACAATTTTAAGATCACCAGTGAGATCTCTCCAGGAGAAGTGCGCTCGTTTCTAGGAATGATCTATCTGGGCAGAGAGAAACAAGAGATTGTGCGCAGGGAGGGCGGCTAAACTGGTGAACAATGGAGGAAATAAATCTTGCAGGGGAAGTTTAAAATACTTTAGCCGAGGGAATAAAAGATGAGAGGCAGAGGTAAGACCGGATTAAGCTTTTTCATGTTCTTCAGCATTCTGAAATTTGTAAAAAAAAAAAATATTGCAGAGGCAAGAGAGGATGCGGCTCACGTGGGGGGAGGTTGGGGGCTGGTAAAAGTAAAACTAATTGCTTCCATTGCTGAGCTCCCAAGGAAAATACTAGTACTTTTTGGACTCCAAAACCATTGGATAATTTTTCTACATCTCCCAGTTGCTGCTCCTCTGGTTTTAAGCTTAACTCCAGGATTTGTTTGTTGCCTTTGACTTTTTTTTTTTTTTTTTTAGCAAAAAGCAACTTTTGCTGCAATAGTCACATTCATTTTAGAGCTGCATACATAGTAGGTACGGTTGAATAAAGACAAAAGTCTTCAACAGTTTAACTTGTGTAGGTGTGCGTGTGTCAGTGTCGATAATCATTTCCCATATCCCTGTATGTGGTGTTCTTTAACCTCTTCAGATCTGGGCCATTGCCAAATGACGGCAACAGCGCGGATCTACATTGCCGGGACGACGTCTATTGACGTCGTCCTGTGCACGAGCGGCCTGCGCGCCCCCTGCAGGGTGCGCGCGGCGCACTCGGTGATCAGCGAGTCTATGAGACTCGCCTGATCACAGATCAGAGTAAGGGGTCGGTCCCGACCCCTTACCACATGATCAGCTGTCAGCCAATGACAGCTGATCATGTGATGTAAACAGAGCCGGTAATCGGCTATTTTTCCTCCTCGCGCTGACAGCGTGAGGAGGAAAAAAAACCCGATCACCGGCGGCCGTGATCGGGACATCAGTCCCGATCACGGCGATCATCTATGCCCCCTGCTAGTGACACCTAGCAATAAGAGCAGTGCAGCCTACCAGTGCCCACCAGCATCACCCATCAGTGCCCACAGTGCCACCCATCAGTGCCCACAGTGCCATCCATCAGTGCCCACAGTGCCACCCATCAGTGCCCACAGTGCCACCCATCAGTGCCCACAGTGCCACCCATCAGTGCCACCCATCAGCGCCCACATCAGTGCCACCTATCAGTGCCCATCAGTGTCACCTACCAGTGCCCATAAGTGCCCATCAGTGCCGCCCATCTCTGCCCATCAGTGCCCCCCATCAGTGCCGCCCATCAGTGGTACCTATCAGTGCCCATCAGTGCCACCTATCCGTGCCACCAATCCGTGCCACCCATCTGTGCCACCCATCAGTGCCACCCATCAGCGCCCATCAGTGGCCATCAGTTCCGCCTTATCTGTGCCCATCAGTACTGCCTTATCTGTCCCCATCAGTGCTGCCTTAACTGTGCCTATCAGTGCCGCCTTAACTGTGCCTATCAGTGCCGTCTTAACTGTGCCTATCTGTGCCCATCAGTGCAGCCTATCAGTGCCCACCAGTGCCGCCTCATCAGCGCATATCAATGAAGTAGAAAAATTACCTGTTTGCAAAATTTTATAACAAACTATTAAACATGATTTTTTTTTTTTTCAAAAACTTCCATCTTTTTTTGTTTGTTTAGCAAATAATAACAATCCAGCTGTAATTAAATACCACCAAAAGAAAGCTCTATTTGTGAGGAAAAAATGATAAAAATTTCATTTGGGTACAGTGTTGTATGTCTGCGCAATTGTCATTCAAAGTGCGTCAGCGCTGAAAGCTGAAAATTGGTCTGGGCAGGAGGGGGGGGGTTTAAGTGCCCAGTAAGCAAGTGGTTAAAGTGGAGTTCCACCCACTTTTGCAACTCTTCAGCATCCCTCACTAAACTGTGCACTGTAAACGAATTGGATATTTTTTAAATTTTTTTTCTCAGCACCTACTGTATATCTGCTGTATTCATTTTTCACTTCCTCCTCCCTGGCCGCGGCCCATCGCATCATTTCCTGTTTGCAATGCCTTCTGGGAAGGGGCAGCAACTTTCTCTGACTCTGCCGTTGCTATGGAGACCTGATCTGAAACCTATTACACTGCTTGTGCTGCACTGAGCATGTGCGAGATCTGCAAGGATGAGATCCAGGAAGAAATACAGTCTGGCTTCAGATGCCCACACTTAAGATGGCCACGGCCTGCTGTAAGTTTATAAAATAACAAACTACTGCTATAAACTAAAAAAACAGACCTTAGTTTACAGACTAACTTTACTAGAATACATTAAGCTTGTGTATTATAGGGGTATATTTATTTAAAAAGTATAATTTCGGCGGGAACACCACTTTAACCACTTGCCGACCGCTGCATGCCGATATACGTTGGCGCAATGGCAACGGCGGGCAAATGGGCGTACCTGTACGCCCCCTTTAATTGGCGGGGCTAGTGTACAGCGCGACCGTGCCCGCGGGACCGGTGGACTTGTTGTCCGCCGGTCTCTCAGTGATCATGTCACGGAGCTGCAGAACGGGGAGACACCTATGTAAACAAGGCATTTTCCCTGTTTTGGCTTGTGACATGACAGAGATCACCGCTTCCTGTCATCGGAGCAGTGATCACTGTCATGTGAGTTGAAGCCCATTCCCCCCACTAGGGATGAGCCGAACACCCCCCGGTTCGGTTCGCACCAGAACCCGCGAACGGACCGAAAGTTCGCACGAACGTTAGAACCCCATTGACGTCTATGGGACTCGAACGTTCGAAATCAAAAGTGCTCATTTTAAAGGCTAATTTGCATGGTATTGTCCTAAAAAGGGTGTGGGGACCCGGGTCCTACCCCAGGGGACATGTATCAATGCAAAAAAAATTTTTAAAAACGGCCGTTTTTTCGGGAGCAGTGATTTTAATGATGCTTAAAGTAAAAAAAAAAAGTGAAATATTCCTTTAAATATCGTACCTGGGGGGTGTCTATAGGATGCCTGTAAAGTGACGCGTGTTTCCCATGTTTAGAACAGTTCCTGCACCAAATGTCATTTTTAAAGGAAAAAATCTCATTTAAAACTGCTTGCGGGTTTAATGTCATGTCGGGTCATGGCAATATGGATGAAAATCAGTGAGACAAACGGCATGGGTACCCCCCAGTCCATTACCAGGCCCTTTGGGTCTTGTATGGATATTAAGGGGAACCCCGCACCCAAATTAAAATAAGGAAAGGTGTGGGGCCACCAGGCCCTATATACTCTTTGTTCTTTGGTGTGGGTCTTTTAGATACGCTTGCCAACGAACTGCATGGCAGGTCAACATATGTCTGGTCAAGCATGTGGTACCCAAGCGGGAGATGTTTTGGCCACGCGAGATACGCTTGAGACATATGTTGCAAATAGCAGCGGTGCGATCTGATGCACTCGTCTCAAAAAAGGCCCACACCAAAGAACTTTTTGAATAACGCGCAGAGACTGCAGCGCCCTGCACATGTGGAGCTTTGGGGTGTGATGCAGTCAATGTGCTGCCCTTAGGCTGGCCCCTGGAGGGCATCCTGCCTCGTTGGTGATGTGCCGCCTCCTCCTCCTCCTCCTCCTCCTCCTCTCTCCTATCAGGCACCCACGTTGAGTCAGTGACCTCATCATCCCCTCCCTCCTCATCACTGGAGCAAACCTGGCAGTATGCTGCAGCAGGGGGAGCATGACTGCCAGATTGCTGTCCTTCTTGGGCACCCCCTCTGTCCGTGCTCATGTTACTGCCTTCATCGAGCTCAGTATCATCATCAGAGCCTTCCAAACGCTGGGCATCCTCCTGGAGCATGTACCCAACACTGTGGTCAAACAGTTCGAGGGAATCCTCATGAGGACATGGTGGAGCTAGGGAAGGAGTCACTGATGACATTGAGCTGAGGGAGGAGGCCGCTGCTTTGCCAGACAAAGCACCCTGGGCATGGGTGAGAGAGGATGAGGAGGATGAGGACGGCTTGGTCATCCACTCGACCAAGTCTTCCGCATGTTGCGGCTCAACACGGCCAGCTGCCGAAAAAAAGGCCAAGCGTGTCCCATGGCCACGTGCTGATGAGGATGCACCGTCTCCACGACCAGCACTAGACACAGAGCCTGCTTGCCCTCTCTTATTGGCTTGTGACTGTCTGCCTCTCCTTCTTGGCCTTCCAGACATACTAATGGCCTGTAGCTGCACTAAGCTGGGATAAAACACCTGTAATTTTCTTCAGGTAGCTTTATATACTGTAACCAGACAAGCCTGCCTGTCAGTAGGAAGATAACAGGAACGGATCTAGCTGAACACTGTGAGCAGGACGCACTGCACTAAATGTAAATAGCAGGAACGGATCTAGCTGAACACTGTGAGCAGGACGCACTGCACTAAATGTAAATAGTCTAGAAGATAACAGGAACGGATCTAGCTGAACACTGTGAGCAGGACGCACTGCACTAAATGTAAATGGCAGGAACGGATCTAGCTGAACACTGTGAGCAGGACGCACTGCACTAAATGTAAATAACAGGAACGGATCTAGCTGAACACTGTGAGCAGGAAGCACTGCACTAAATGTAAATAGCAGGAACGGATCTAGCTGAACACTGTGAGCAGGACGCACTGCACTAAATGTAAATAGCAGGAACGGATCTAGCTGAACACTGTGAGCAGGACGCACTGCACTAAATGTAAATAGCAGGAACGGATCTAGCTGAACACTGTGAGCAGGACGCACTGCACTAAATGTAAATAACAGGAACGGATCTAGCTGAACACTGTGAGCAGGACGTACTGCACTAAATGTAAATAGCAGGAACGGATCTAGCTGAACACTGTGAGCAGGACGCACTGCACTAAATGTAAATAGCAGGAACGGATCTAGCTGAACACTGTGAGCAGGACGCACTGCACTAAATGTAAATAGCAGGAACGGATCTAGCTGAACACTGTGAGCAGGACGCACTGCACTAAATGTAAATAGCAGGAACAGATCTAGCTGAACACTGTGAGCAGGACGCACTGCACTAAATGTAAATAGCAGGAACGGATCTAGCTGAACACTGTGAGCAGGACGCACTGCACTAAATGTAAATAACAGGAACGGATCTAGCTGAACACTGTGAGCAGGACGCACTGCACTAAATGTAAATAGCAGGAACGGATCTAGCTGAACACTGTGAGCAGGACGCACTGCACTAAATGTAAATAGCAGGAACGGATCTAGCTGAACACTGTGAGCAGGACGCACTGCACTAAATGTAAATAACAGGAACGGATCTAGCTGAACACTGTGAGCAGGACGCACTGCACTAAATGTAAATAGCAGGAACGGATCTAGCTGAACACTGTGAGCAGGACGCACTGCACTAAATGTAAATAGTCTAGAAGATAACAGGAACGGATCTAGCTGAACACTGTGAGCAGGACGCACTGCACTAAATGTAAATAGCAGGAACGGATCTAGCTGAACACTGTGAGCAGGACGCACTGCACTAAATGTAAATAACAGGAACGGATCTAGCTGAACACTGTGAGCAGGACGCACTGCACTAAATGTAAATGGCAGGAACGGATCTAGCTGAACACTGTGAGCAGGACGCACTGCACTAAATGTAAATGGCAGGAACGGATCTAGCTGAACACTGTGAGCAGGACGCACTGCACTAAATGTAAATGGCAGGAACGGATCTAGCTGAACACTGTGAGCAGGACGCACTGCACTAAATGTAAATGGCAGGAACGGATCTAGCTGAACACTGTGAGCAGGACGCACTGCACTAAATGTAAATAACAGGAACGGATCTAGCTGAACACTGTGAGCAGGACGCACTGCACTAAATGTAAATAGCAGGAACGGATCTAGCTGAACACTGTGAGCAGGACGCACTGCACTAAATGTAAATAGCAGGAACGGATCTAGCTGAACACTGTGAGCAGGACGCACTGCACTAAATGTAAATAGCAGGAATGG
This sequence comes from Lithobates clamitans, assembly GCA_037952925.1. NCBI lineage: Eukaryota > Metazoa > Chordata > Amphibia > Anura > Ranidae > Lithobates > Lithobates clamitans. Next base: position 979,195 of record JBBGZY010001653.1, on the reverse strand, counting down.
ATCTAGCTGAACACTGTGAGCAGGACGCACTGCACTAAATGTAAATAGCAGGAACGGATCTAGCTGAACACTGTGAGCAGGACGCACTGCACTAAATGTAAATAGCAGGAACGGATCCAGCTGAACACTGTGAGCAGGACGCACTGCACTAAATGTAAATAGCAGGAACGGATCTAGCTGAAGACTGTGAGCAGGACGCACTGCACTAAATGTAAATAGCAGGAACGGATCTAGCTGAACACTGTGAGCAGGACGCACTGCACTAAATGTAAATAGCAGGAACGGATCTAGCTGAACACTGTGAGCAGGACGCACTGCACTAAATGTAAATAGCAGGAACGGATCTAGCTGAACACTGTGAGCAGGACGCACTGCACTAAATGTAAATAGCAGGAACGGATCTAGCTGAACACTGTGAGCAGGACGCACTGCACTAAATGTAAATAGCAGGAACGGATCTAGCTGAACACTGTGAGCAGGACGCACTGCACTAAATGTAAATAGCAGGAACGGATCTAGCTGAACACTGTGAGCAGGACGCACTGCACTAAATGTAAATAGCAGGAACGGATCTAGCTGAACACTGTGAGCAGGACGCACTGCACTAAATGTAAATAACAGGAACGGATCTAGCTGAACACTGTGAGCAGGACGCACTGCACTAAATGTAAATAGCAGGAACGGATCTAGCTGAACACTGTGAGCAGGACGCACTGCACTAAATGTAAATAGCAGGAATGGATCTAGCTGAACACTGTGAGCAGGACGCACTGCACTAAATGTAAATAACAGGAACGGATCTAGCTGAACACTGTGAGCAGGACGCACTGCACTAAATGTAAATAGTCTAGATAGAAGATAACAGGAACGGATCTAGCTAAACTGAATACAGTGTATATATATATATGCAACACCTGGGATGCATATATATACACAATACACTGTAAGTGCAGCTAACTGACTGACTGTTCTGCCTAATCTATCTAACTCAAATCAAATGACACTGTCTCTCTCTCTCTCTATCTCTTAGCACACCGGAACACACACTACACAGGGCCGCCGTGCAGGCGGCCTTATATAGTGTGGGGCGTGTACTAAATCCCCTGAGCCATAATTGGCCAAAGCCACCCTGGCTTTGGCCAATTACAGCTCTCTCTACTGACGGCGCTGTGATTGGCCAAGCATGCGGGTCATAGTGCATGCTTGGCCAATCATCAGCCAGCAATGCACTGCGATGCCGCAGTGAATTATGGGCCGTGACGCACCACACGAATTTGGCGCGAACGGCCCATATCGTTCGCAATTCGGCGAACGACCGAACAGCCGATGTTCGAGTCGAACATGGGTTCGACTCGAACACGAAGCTCATCCCTACCCCCCACAGTTAAAATCACTCCCTAGGACACACTTAACCCCTTGATCGCCCCCTAGTGTTTGACTCCTTCCCTGCCAGTTTTATTTACACAGTAATTAGTGCATTTTTATAGCACTGATCGCTGTATAAATAACAATGGTCCCAAAATAGTGTCAAAAGTGTCCGATGTGTCCGCCATAATGTCGCAGTCAGGATAAAAATCGCAGATCGCCGCCATTCCTAATAAAAAAAAAAGGAAAAATAAAAATGCCATTAAACTATTCCCTATTTTGTAGATGCTATAACTTTTGCGCAAACCAATCAATATACACTTATTGTGATTTTTTGCAGGTCCAAGATGCAGGTCCAAGAGTCTTTTAAAAATATCAATACTCCACATCCTTATCACCCTGACAGTGAAAAACCCCCTGCGCAGCTTAAGGTTAAAATTTAAAAAAAGAAAGAAAAAAAAAAGAAAAAAGGAAAATATTTGAACATAAAGAACTTCCATCAATCACCGAACAAAACATACGAGGTCATTGGTGGTTATTTACGAAAGGTAAATACACTTTGCAATAAAAGTGTACTTGGAAGTGCAGTCGCTGTAGACCTGAGGGGGACACGCAAGGAAAATATAAAACAGCATTTTAGCTTGCACATGATTGGATGATAAAAGCAGCAGAGCTTCCCCTCATTTCAGATCTTAGATTTAGAGCGACTGCACTTCCAAGTGCACTTGTAGTGCAAAGTGGATTTGCCTTTTGTAAATAAGCCCCATTGTGGACAGTTGTGCTCTTCCAGCCTTGGGGTGGCAGTTTGATGGTGACCCTTTTCTGTCCCATCATGGCTGCCCCCCCCTGTGTGCAAGGCCGGCTCAGTGGGGACGTGGTGTGGCTGGTTTGGTGTGGAGGGGTTCGAATGTCCTGCACGGAGCCCTGACTTCTTCCCTGCTTGGCGCCTTTGGGATGAACTGGAACACTGGCTGTGTAGCACTATTCTCTCTTTCTGCGGCTACTGAAGTACAATGGTGCCACCTGTATAGTATTTAGGAGCAGAGTTTTCATAATCTGTGTGATCAGGACAGGATCCGGGGAGGCGGTTTTCAGGCGCTATGTAGAGGCTATTTCTAGCGCCAAAACGCCTGAAAACCGCCTCAGTGTGAAAGGGTTCTAAGTAATAAATATCAGCAAGTGTAAACACTTACAGTGCCTTGCAAAAGTATTCACCCCCTTGGCTTTTTACCTATTTTGTTACATTACAGCCTTCTGTTCAATGTTTTTTTAATCTGAATTATATGTGATGGATCAGAACACAATAGTCTAAGTTGGTGAAGTAAAATTAGAAAAATATATACATAAAAATATGTTTCAGAAATAAAAAACTGATAATTTTCATGTGCGTATATATTCACCCCCTTTGTTATGAAGCCCATAAAAAGCTCCGGTGCAACCAATTACCTTCATAAGTCACATAATTAGTGAAATGATGTCCACCTGTGTGCAATCTAAGTGTCACATGATCTGTCATTACATATACACACCTTATTGAAAGGCCCCAGAGGCTGCAACACCTAAGCAAGAAGCACCACTAACCAAACACTGCCATGAAGACCAAGGAACTCTCCAGACAAGGAAGGGACAATGTTGTTGAGAAGTACAAGTCAGGGTTAGGTTATAAAAAATATCCAAATCTTTGATGATCCCTAGGAGCACCATCAAATCTATCATAACCAAATGGAAAGAACATGGCACAACAGCAAACCTGCCAAGAGACGGCCGCGCACCAAAACTCACGGACCGGGCAAGGAGGGCATTAATCAGAGAGGCAGCACAGAGACCTAAGGTAACCCCGGAGGAGCTGCAGGGTTCCACAGCAGAGAATGAAGTATCTGTACATAGGACGACAATAAGCCGTACGCTCCATAGAGTTGGGCTTTATGGCAGAGTGGCCAGAAGAAAGCCATTACTTTCAGCAAAAAACAAAATGGCACGTTTTGGGTTTGTGAAAAGGCATGTGGGAGACTCCCCAAATGTATGGAGGAAGGTGCTCTGGTCATTAGTGTGAGATCACTTTACATTGGTTGCAGCTTTTAGCCCTTTTTATAATAGTTATTTTCACGTTCCAGTTTTAAATCATACCAGCGCTAGAGTATCTACTATTGCTCTGGTCTGATGAGACTAAAATTGAACTTTTTGGCCATCAAAGAAAACGCTATGTCTGGCGCAAACCCAACACATCACATCACCCAAAGAACACCATCCCCACTGTGAAACATGGTGGTGGCAGCATCATGCTGTGGGGATGTTTTTCAGCAGTCGGGACTGGGAAACTGGTCAGAGTTGAGGGCAGTGGCGTCGCTAGGGGGTGGCTTTTGGGGCTATAGCCCCGAATCTGGGGCCCATAGCCCCGAATCTCTGGGGTCCCAGAGGGGAGGGGAGGGGAGGCTCTCTGGGGACCCTGATGTAAGTTGGGGGCTCTCTGGGGACCCTGATTTAAGGGGGAGGCTCTCTGGGGACCCTGATTTAAGGTGGAGGCTCTCTGGGGACCATAATGTAAGGGGGGCTCTACAGGGACCCTGATGCAAGGGGGAGGCTCTCTGGGGACCCTGATGTAAGGGGGGCTCTCTGGGGATATACACACACACACGTATATTATATACATGCGTATGCCCACCCAAACGTATGACTTTCTTTACTACGCTGCTATCGGCTCTAGCCCCAGATCTTTTGTAGACCTAGCAACGCCCCTGGTTGAGGGAAAGATGGATGGTGCTAAATACAGGGATATTCTTGAGCAAAACCTGTACCACTCTGTGTGTGATTTGAGGCTAGGACGGAGGTTTCCTTGCAGCAGGACAATGACCCCAAACACTTGAGTGGTTTAAGGGGAAACATGTAAATGTGTTGGAATGGCCTAGTCAAAGCCCAGACCTGAATCCAATAGAAAATCTGTGGTCAGACTTAAAGATTGCTGTTCACAAGCACAAACCATCCATCTTGAAGGACCTGGAGCAGATTTGCAAGAAGGAATGGGCAAAAAGGATGTGGCAAGCTCATAGAGACTTATCCAAAGCGACTTGGAGCTGTGATAGCCGCAAAAGGTGGCTCTACAAAGTATTGACTTTAGGGGGGTGAATAGTTATGCACTTTTTCTGTTATTTTGTCCTATTTTTTGTTTTCTTCACAATAAAAAAAAACCTCTTCAAATTTGTGGGCATGTTCTGTAAATTAAATGATGCAAATCCTCAAACACTCCATGTTAATTCCAGGTTGTGAGGCAACAAAACACGAAAAATGCCAAGGGGGGTGAATACTTTTGCAAGGCACTGTACATAGCAAGATATATGAAACAATATATCCAATGCTCGGTCTCCTCATTAATTGATTTTATTTGCACTTTAACATCATAAGCTACTTCAGAGAGCAACAATTCCGTGAATTCATCGGTTCTTATTACATACATATTAATCTCCATGGTAGCTCTTCCCCTTCTGGATTACACGAGCGGAAGAGCTGCACTTCACTCCAGGAGATCCCAGCATGACGCTAACATGAGATTGAACGCTGGCGAAAAGTGTTACCTCAGCGGCGGATTAATTAGTCAAACCTTTACTTCTTTTAGAATTATCTCTCCGCGGTCGTGCCCTGAAGCCTCTCTGTCTGGCGGGTTATTGAATAAGCGTGTCGTTTTGAAATGCCCGGGGCAAAGAAGACTTAATGCTACCTGCCGGGGGGGGGGGTGGTGTTAAAACACGGGCCGCGCATAGATGGAGACCCGGAATAGTTTGCTCTGCATACTGCATATTGAGGTCGGCCTCGCAGCATAATATTGATCTGTTGTTGGTGTAATAACAGAGCGGCTCGCTGGTAGGAAGGCAAGGACCGCCTGTAGAGACCAGGCTAAACTGAAGAGAGATGGCACAATACATTACTGCCTCTCAGGACAAAAGTCACGCACAGATTTTATATCTTTTGCAGGCTCAGAAAAATAATACATTTTTAACGCTTCTTGTACTGGCGTTGTAAGAAAACGGCAATTCTAAAATTATTTTTTTTTTTTAAGGCCTCATGGACACTTGAGCTCAAAAACTGCGCTTTTACAGTAGACATCTGCGCCGCCGAAAAATTTGCTTGTTTTCGTTTTAGTTTCATTCGTTTTTTTTTTTTCCCGGGTAATTCGTTATGATCGCAATTCCTAAATTTGTAAATCCGAAAATAAGAAAGAAAATCCAAAAATTCGAAAGAATAACTAACTAATAATAACTAACTATCAAATTATAGACATGTGCGCCGTCAATAAATTCGTTTCGTTTCGTTCCGTTTAGTATTAGAATTAATTCGTATTTTGTAATTCGTGTCCGAAATCCAATTTGGATTCGTACGAAATACAAATTTTCGTTAGGTTCCTTAACTTTTCGTAGCAATTACGAATGTTCGTTATGATGAATTTATCATTATGAGGGGCTCCCACCATCCCTGTGCTGTGCTCATTATGAGGGGCTCCCACCATCCTTGTGCTGTGCTCATTATGAGGGGCTCCCCCCATACCTGTGCTGTGCTCATTATGAGGGGCCCCCACCATCCCTGTGCTGTGCTCATTATGAGGGGCTCCCACCATCCCTGTGCTGTGCTCATTATGAGGGGCTCCCCCTTATCCCTGTGCTGTGCTCATTATGAGGGGCTCCCCCCATCCCTGTGCTGTGCTCATTATGAGGGGCTCCCACCATCCCTGTGCTGTGCTCATTATGAGGGGCTCCCACCATCCCTGTGCTGTGCTCATTATGAGGGGCTCCCACCATCCCTGTGCTGTGCTCATTATGAGGGGCTCCCCCCATCCCTGTGCTGTGCTCATTATGAGGGGCTCCCACCATCCCTGTGCTGTGCTCATTATGAGGGGCTCCCCCTTATCCCTGTGCTGTGCTCATTATGAGGGGCCCCCACCATCCCTGTGCTGTGCTCATTATGAGGGGCTCCCACCATCCCTGTGCTGTGCTCATTATGAGGGGCTCCCCCTTATCCCTATGCTGTGCTCATTATGAGGGGCTCCTACCATCCCTGTGCTGTGCTCATTATGATGGGCTCCCACCATCCCTGTGCTATGCTCATTATGAGGGGCTCCCACCATCCCTGTGCTGTGCTCATTATGAGGGGCCCCCACCATCCCTGTGCTGTGCTCATTATGAGGGGCTCCCCCCATCCCTGTGCTGTGCTCATTATGAGGGGCTCCTACCATCCCTGTGCTGTGCTCATTATGAGGGGCTCCCACCATCCCTGTGCTGTGCTCATTATGAGGGGCTCCCCCCATCCCTGTGCTGTGCTCATTATGAGGGGCTCCCACCATCTCTGTGCTGTGCTCATTATGAGGGGCTCCCACCATCTCTGTGCTGTGCTCATTATGAGGGGCCCCCACCATCCCTGTGCTGTGCTCATTATGAGGGGCTCCCACCATCCCTGTGCTGTGCTGACTTCCTGGGGTTTTTAACTTTTAGGTTCGTTAACTTTTCGTAACAATTACGAATGTTCGTTATGAATTTGGATCCGAAATTCGTAAACGAAATTTCGTAATTCGTACAAAATTCGGAAGCATAGCAATTCGTATTTCGGATCCTCCCGAATGTACGAATTTACGGAAATCCGTACGAATTTTCGATTCGTACGAAACTAATCGCACATGTCTATAAAATGATAGGTATTGGAATTTCCTTTCAAATGTGGCTGTTAGTGAACGTAACGAATACAAATTTATCCGAAGTTACGAATTATCCAAAATAACAAATGGCGCATCTAAAGGAATGGAACGGAACAAATTATTAATAATAATAATAATAATAATAATAATAATAATAAAAAGTTTTTGTTATTATTATTGTTATTTATTATTATTAACCACTTGCCAACCAGCTCACACCGATATACGTTGGCAAAGTGGTTTGTTCCCACGAATCGGCGTATGGGTACGTCTGTACCTTTTAAGGGCAATAGCAGGCGCACGCGCTGCACATGGCCAGTGAGCGCCGCCGGCCACGCGCGATCGCGTGCACGAGAGCAGGAACAGGGATTTGTGTGTGTGTAAGCACACAAATCCCTGTTGTGTCAGGAGAGAAGAGATATATCGTCTGTTCCTACTAAGTAGGAAAAACAATATGTCTCTTCCTCTGTTCACTCCTATCCCCCCACAGTTAGAACACACTGAGGGAACACACATTTAACCCCTTGATCGCCCCCTTAGTTTTAACCCCTTCCCTGCCAGTGACATTTACACAGTAGACAGTGCATTTTTATAGCACTGATCGCTGTATAAATGTCAATGGTCCCAAAAATGTGTCAAAAGTGTCCGATCTGTCTGTCGCAATACCGCTAAAAATCGCAGATCACCGCCATTACTAGTAGTAAAAAATAATAATAAAAATGCCATAAATCTTTCCCATAGTTTGTAGACGCTATAACTTTTGCGCAAACCAATCAATATACGCTTATTGCGTTTTTTTTTTTTACCAAAAATATGTAGAAGAATATATATTGGCCTAAACTGAGGAAGAATTTTTTAAAAAACAAACATTTTTGGGGGATCTTTATTATAGCAAAAAATAAAAAATATTGTTTTTTTTTTTCAAAATTGTGGATCTTTTTTTGTTTATAGCGCTTTTATGTAAACAAGGCAGATCTTTTGCGCAAACCGATCAATATACGCTTATTGCGTTTTTTTTTTTTTACCAAAAATGTGTAGAAGAATATATATTGGCCTAAACTGAGGAAGAAAAAAAAACATTTTTAGGGGATCTTTATTATAGCAAAAAGTAAGAAATATTGTTTTTTTTTTTCAAAATTGTCGATCTTTTTTTGTTTCTAGCGCTTTTATGTAAACAAGGCAGATCTCAGTTCTCAATTCCATCTCTTCCCCTAGTAAAAGCACCACACACAGTGTAGTAAAACACTGGTTAGGCACACAGTTAACCCTTTGAGCGCCCCTGATGTTAACCCCTTCCCTGCCAGTGTGATTAGTACAGTGACACTGCATATTTTTAGCACTGATCACTGCATTAGTATCACTGGTCCCCAAGAAGTGTCAGTTAGTGTCAGAATTTCCGCCGCAATATCGCAGCCCTGCTAGTTGCTGATTACTAATAAAAATAAATAAAAATATCCCATAGTTTATAGATGCTATAACTTTTGCACAAACCAATCATTGGGATTTTTTTTTTTTTTTTTTTTTTTTTTACCAAAAATAGTAGTAAAATTAACAGAATACACATTGGCTTAAATTTATGAAGAAATTCGATTTTTTTCATTTTTTTTTGTTTTATAGCAGAAAGTAAAAAATATTGTTTTTTTTTTTTCAAAATACATATTAAAATACATCTTCATAAAATTTCCACACCAGTGGTTAAATGGCAACATTAAAAATACACAAATCCTTTCAATAATATTGCTTTGGGGATATTTTCACGTAAAGTATCAGGCGGGGTTCACACTATTGCCGCATGCAGCTCACAGCAGGGGTCTGAATTTTTGGGCTGAATTCCGACCTGAAACGGACCAAAAGACCCACAGGACCCGTGTGCAAATTCGCACCGGAGCCGCAGTGGAGATAATTAAACTGGCTCCATAGAGTGGCGGCCACAATCTCCTACCATGGGAATTGGATGCGGGGAAACCAACATCCAAGTCGCATAGGTGTGAACCCGGCCTCAGAGAGGTATGTTGTACTCCTTTAAAAGTTACATGATTCTTTGTTTACATTCATAGGCTGGGGATCTGTCATTTAGCTGGATAGCAGATTCCTCTGGACAGCTTCTGCTTGTAAACAAATGACTGTAGCTATTATTCGTGATGGGAGTTTGGGCTCCTCTGGGGTGCCGCAAGCACATGACCCGGATTGCTCAGGACCAGTGTCAGTTTCCTCTATATGGGTGGGCTGGTCACCAATACCACAGCATCCAATGATACTGTATTGCAGCACACATGCTATCATTCATTGCTATGGTGTTGGCGTGGTCGCCTGCACACCATGGCATTTATTGATGATGATCCGGGTCAGGCAGCATACAGGGCCACCCCCAGCATTCAAGAGGGGAGAGAAGTCCACCTTCTCCAGACCTGGTCCAACTCCCACCCACTGCCACACTGCTGTGGGCAAAAGGTAGCGATGTGAAGAGAAGATTATGATTGGGGAGCTCTGTGATGGGGGGGGGGGGGGGGCTGTGATGTAATGAGAAGAACCTATGGTGGGGGAAATCCGATGTGATGGGGGGACTCGGAGGAATAGGGAGGAATCTGATGTGATGGGGGAACTCTGAATTATGGGCGACTCTGAGGTATAGGGAGGACACTTAGGTATAGGGAGGTATCTGAACTATGGAGGGGAATCTGAGGTACAGGGAGGAATCTGATGTATAGGGGGAACTCGGAATTATAGGGGGGCTCAGAATTATAAGGGGACTCTAAGGTATAAGGAGGACACTTGGGTATAGGGAGGTATCTGATCTATGGAAGGGACTCTGAGGTACAGGGAGGAATCTGATGTGATGGGGGAATTCTGAATTATAGGGGGACTCTGAGGTATAGGGAGGACACCTAGGTATAGGGAGGTATCTGATCTATGGAGGGGACTCTGAGGTATAAGGAGGACACTTAGGAAAAGGGAGGTATCTGATCTATGGAAGGGACTCTGAGGTATAAGGAGGACACTTAGGTAAAGGGATGTATCTAATCTATGGAGGGGACTTTGAGGTATAGGGAGGACACTTAGGTATAGGGAGGCATCTGATCTATGGAGGGGACTCTGAGGTATAGGGAGGAATCTGATGTGATGGGGGAACTTGGAAGTATAGGAGAACTCTGAGGTATAAGGAGAACACTTAGGTAAAGGGAGTTATCTAATCTATGGAGGGGACTCTGAGGTATAGGGAGGATCAGGGCTTTTTTTCTCAGAGAACAGGTGCAGGAACTCCCCCCTTCTGAGTTCTACCTTGTCTCTGCGACCTACCCTCCACTGACACCGTCCCCCTACCCACCTCCCAGTACTGCCCCAAGTATCATTTTGTGGTGCTACATAATTTGCATGGAACTTGTTCTTGCCTAATAATCAGAAAAGCAGTAAAATAGATCCCCTGGAGCCAGCAACAATGGATCCCAATAGATCCCACCCCAGCAACAATAGATCCCTCACACAACAAATGACTCCCCCAGCACCAATGGACCCCACCCCAGCAACAATAGTTCAGCTACACAACAATTGACCTTGCCCCCCACAAACACACAACAACAATGGACCACAACAAAATACCACCCCCAGCAACAAAATTAACATCAATAGACCCTCCAGCAGCCAGTAACAATAGATCCCTGCCAGCAACAGAAAACCCCACAGCAACAATAGATCCCCCACCAGAAACATTATACCTTCACACAAAAGCAGATCCCCACCAGTGACAATAAATCTCCTAGCAGCCACATCAATAGACCCTCCAGCACACCCCGGAACCCCTTGCTATTACATACATTCAGTGCTGGAGGTGCCAGAACTGTGTTCCCCCTCGTTCCCGCTGAAAAAAAGCCTTGGGCGGGATACTTATGTATAGGGAGGTATCTGATCTATGAAGGGGACTCTGAGGTATAGGGAGAAAAATCATAAATAGGGGGAACTCGGAATTATAGGGGGACTCAAAATTATAGGGGGACTCTGAGGTATAGGGAGGTATCTGATCTATGGAGGGGACTTTGAGGTACAGTATCTCACAAAAGTGAGTACACCCCTCACATTTTTGTAAATATTTTCTTCTATCTTTTCATGTGACAACACTGAAGAAATGACACTTTGCTACAATGTAAAGTAGTGAGTGTACAGCTTGTATAACAGTGTCAATTTGCTGTCCCCTCAAAATAACTCAACACACAGCCATTAATGTCTAAACCGCTGGCCACAAAAGTGAGTACACCCCTAAGTGAAAATATCCAAATTGGGCCCAATTAGCCATTTGCCCTCCCCGGTATCATGTGACTCATTAGTGTTACAAGGTCTCAGGTATGAATGGGGAGCAGGTGTGTTAAATTTGGTGTTGTCGCTCTGACTCTCTCATATTGGCCACTGGAAGTTCAACATGGCACCTCATGGCAAACAACTCTCTGAGGATCTGAAAAAAAGAATTATTGCTCTACATAAAGATGGCCTAGGCTATAAGAAGATCACCAAGACCCTGAAACTGAGCTGCAGCACAGTGGCCAAGACCATACAGCGGTTTACCAGGACAGGTTCCACTCAGAACAGGCCTCGCCATATAATAAAATATTTACAAAAATGTGAGGGGTGTACTCACTTTTGTGAAATCTGATGTTTATAGGGGGGTCAGATGAGCAAAGAGGACTCTGACATATAGGGGAGATCATGCTGTATAGGGGGACTCAAAGGTAGGGATGACTCTGATGTATAGGGAGGCATAGGGAGGAATCTGATGTGTATGGGGGGCTTTGAGGTATAAGGAGGAATCTGAGGTATAAGGAGGAATCTGAGGCATAGAGAGGACTCTGTTGTACAGGGAGGACTCTGATATATTAGGAGGGTGGGGTCTGATGTATAGGGGGGACTCAGACGTATAGGGAGGAATCTAAGGAAGAGAGAGGACTCAGTTGTGTGGGGAGGATCCTGATGTATAGGGAGGACCCCCAGCATTCAGGAGGGGACAGAAGTCCACCTTCTCCAGATCTGCTCCAGCCCCCACCGTCTGCTGCACTGCTGGAGGAAAAAGTTGGCGACACGAAGAGCAGACTGTGATTGGGTGGGGGTGGGGTGGGGGGGACTGGCTGTGAAGAATCTGTGATAGGGGAATCTGATGTGATGGGGGGAATCTGAGGTATGGGATGGAATCTGAGGTATAGGGGGAACTCTGAGGTATAGGGGGACTCTAATGTATAGAGGTGACTTTGACATGATGAGGGGACCACTGATGTGAAGTTAAAGTGTTACTAAACCCAGGACCTTGCATTCACTATAGCTGATCTCCCACAGTACACAGAACATGGAAATGCAAATATTTTAGAAAATATAAAGGGCTAAATACCTTTTCTCATCAGCAGTATTTAGCAGTCTTGTGACTTCTATCAGTGTCTGGATAAAGCTTGTAGGAGGAGTTTTCATTCTCCTCTAACTGTCCTCTGAGGCTGCATGACCCTGACCCTCTGTCTGGACAGTGCTGATTGGCCCTTCAGGCGAAGGGTGGGAGGTTAGGTGAGATCAGGGGAAGGGTGGGAGGTTAGGTGAGATCGGGAGAAGGGTGGGAGGTTAGGTGAGATGAGGTGAAGGGGTGGGAGGTTAGGTGAGATCAGGAGAAGGGTGGGAGGTTAGGTGAGATCAGGGGAAGGGTGGGAGGTTAGATGAGATCAGGGGAAGGGTGGGAGGTTAGGTTAGATCAGGGGAAGGGGTGGGAGGTTAGGTTAGATCAGGAGAAGGGGTGGGAGGTTAGGTGAGATCAGGGGAAGGGGTGGGAGGTTAGGTGAGACCAGGGGATGGGGGCGGAGGTTAGGTGCATGACCCCAACCTTCTGTCTGGACAGTGCTGATTGGCCCTTCAGGCGAAGGGTGGGAGGTTAGGTGAGATCAGGGGAAGGGTGGGAGGTTAGGTGAGATCAGGAGAAGGGTGGGAGGTTAGGTGAGATGAGGTGAAGGGGTGGGAGGTTAGGTGAGATCAGGGAAGGGTGAGAGGTTAGATGAGATCAGGGGAAGGGTGGGAGGTTAGATCAGGGGAAAGGGTGGGAGGTTAAATGAGATCAGGAGAAGGGGTGGGAGGTTAGGTGAGATCAGGGGAAGGGGTGGGATGTTAGGTGAGACCAGGGGGAGGGGTGGGAGGTTAGGTGAGATCAGGGGAAGGGGTGGGAGGTTAGGTGAGATCAGGGGAAGGGGTGGGAGGTTAGGTGAAATCAGCGGAAGGGGTGGAAGGTTAGGTGAGATCAGGAGAAGGGTGGGAGGTTAGGTGAGATGAGGTGAAGGGGTGGGAGGTTAGGTGAGATGAGGTGAAGGGGTGGGAGGTTAGGTGAGATCAGGGGAAGGGTGGGAGGTTAGGTGAGATCAGGGGAAGGGTGGGAGGTTAGGTGAGATCAGGGGAAGGGGTGAGAGGTTAGGTGAGATGAGGTGAAGGGGTGGGAGGTTAAGTGAGATCAGGGGAAGGGTGGGAGGTTAGGTGAGATCAGGAGAAGGGTGGGAGGTTAGGTGAGATTACGGGAAGGGTGGGAGGTCAGGTGAGATCAGGGGAAGGGTGGGAGGTTAGGTGAGATCAGGGGAAGGGGTGAGAGGTTAGGTGAGATGAGGTGAAGGGGTGGGAGGTTAGGTGAGACCAGGAGAAGGGTGGGAGGTCAGGTGAGATCAGGAGAAGGGTGGGAGGTTAGGTGAGATCAGGAGAAGGGTGGGAGGTTAGGTGAGATTAGCGGAAGGGGGCAAAAAAGGATAAACTTTTAAAGTGTACTAATCCTTTAAGAAAGAATAAAACAACAACACGAGAAGGAAGACAATTACAGTTAAATGTGATGACAGGAGAAAATCACGGGAGAGTGGAATGGAAGTTCATCACTGTGAAATGGGAATAATAATATTTTAGCAGACTTAAGCCTGCCGAGATGGCTGAGCGCGTGGAGCGGCACGTTCTCTCAGCACAGCGGTTTCTGCGTGATCAGATTGTGTGGGAGGTGTTACAGCTTTTGTCTTCCAGGCTCCCACTGTGCAGTTTACACTACACAGGAATGCAGCACGCACATCGCCAATAAGTAAGCAGAGGCTTCAATAAAACGTTCAGCACAGCACAGCGAGGACAGAAAGCCAATCTTTCCCACTGAAGTTTAGACTGTTTAAAGTGGATGTAAGGCCAATCATTAAAATCTCATATAAGCTTCAACATGTTAATGTTCATAAAGTACTTTGAATCTTTTTTTAAAATCTGAGTTATGATCCTACCATGAAGACCCTTGTTCCCATCCTGGGGTGACAACTGTTTCCCAATTGTGCTCCTGAGTTGTCACCCAGTTTTGTTGCATGGACCTTGATAAAGACTGCAAGTGGTTGTGTCGACAAACATTGCCCAGGCTTTGTCTAATATTGTTGGTCCAGACCAAGGATTTGCAACTGATGCCACACGCTGGTGATACATGGAACACACAGAGATCATAGCGTATGCTTGGGCCAAGAACACTGGAGACACATGGAACACACAGGGGTCATAGAGGATTATTGGAGCCAGGAACACTGAAGGCACATAGAACACACAGGGGTCACAGAAGATGCTTGGAGCCAGGGACACTGGAGACCCATGGAACACACAGGGGTCACAGAGGATGCTTGGAGCCTAGAACACTGGAGACACATGGAACACACAGGGGTCACAGAGCATGTTCGGAGGACAGGAACATTGGAGGCACATAGAACACACAGGGGTCACGGAAGATGCTTGGAGCCAGGAACACCGGAGACATGTGGAACACACAGGAGTCACAAAGGATGCTTGTAGCCAGGAACACTGGAGACACGTGGAACACACAGGGGTCACAGAAGATTCTTGGAGCCAGGAACACTGGAGACACATGGAACACACAGGGGTCACAGAAGATTCTTGGAGCCAGGAACACTGGAGACACATAGAACACACAGGGGTCACAGAAGATGCTTGGAGCCAGGAACACTGGAAACGCATGGAACACACAGGTGTCACGGAAGATGCTTGGAGCCAGGAACACTGGGGACATGTGGAACACACAGGGGTCACAAAGGATGCTTGTAGCCAGGAACACTGGAGACACATGGAACACACAGGGGTCACAGAAGATGCTTGTAGCCAGGAACACTGGAGACACATGGAACACACAGGGGTCACAGAGGATGCTTTGAGCCAGGGACACTGGAGACACATGGAACACACAGGGGTCTCAGAGGATGCTTGGAGCCAGGAACACTGGAGACACATGGAACACACAGGGGTCACGAAAGATGCTTGGAGTCAGGACACTGGAGACACATGGAACACACAGGGGTCACAGAGGATGTTTGGAGCCTGGCACTCTAGAGGTACATGGAACACACAGGAGTCATGAAAGATGCTTGGAGCCAGGGACACTGGAAACACATGGAACACACAGGGGTCACAGAGGATGCTTGGAGCCAGGGACACTGGAGACACATGGTACACACAGGGGTCACAAAGGATGCTTGTAGCCAGGAACACTGGAGACACATGGAACACACAGGGATCACGGGAGATGCTTGTAGCCAGGAACACTGGAGACACGTGGGTCACACAGGGGTCACGGAAGATGCTTGGAGCCTGGAACACTGGAGACATGTCGGACACACAGGGGTCACGGAAGATGCTTGGAGCATGGAACACTGGAGACACATGGAACACAGAGGGGTCATGGCAGATGCTCGGAGCCAGGAACACTGAAGACAGATGGAACACACAGGGGTCACAGAGGATGCATGGAGCCAGGGACACTGGAGACACATGGAACACATAAGGGTCTCAGAGGATGCTTGTAGCCAGGAACACTGGAGACACGTGGAACACACAGGGGTCACAGAAGATTCTTGGAGCCAGGAACACTGGAGACACATGGAACACACAGGGGTCACAGAAGATTCTTGGAGCCAGGAACACTGGAGACACATGGAACACACAGGGGTCACAGAAGATGCTTGGAGCCAGGAACACTGGAAACGCATGGAACACACAGGTGTCACGGAAGATGCTTGGAGCCAGGAACACTGGGGACATGTGGAACACACAGGGGTCACAAAGGATGCTTGTAGCCAGGAACACTGGAGACACATGGAACACACAGGGGTCACAGAAGATGCTTGTAGCCAGAAACACTGGAGACACATGGAACACACAGGGGTCACAGAGGATGCTTTGAGCCAGGGACACTGGAGACACATGGAACACACAGGGGTCTCAGAGGATGCTTGGAGCCAGGAACACTGGAGACACATGGAACACACAGGGGTCACGAAAGATGCTTGGAGTCAGGACACTGGAGACACATGGAACACACAGGGGTCACAGAGGATGTTTGGAGCCTGGCACTCTAGAGGTACATGGAACACACAGGAGTCATGAAAGATGCTTGGAGCCAGGGACACTGGAAACACATGGAACACACAGGGGTCACAGAGGATGCTTGGAGCCAGGGACACTGGAGACACATGGTACACACAGGGGTCACAAAGGATGCTTGTAGCCAGGAACACTGGAGACACATGGAACACACAGGGATCACGGGAGATGCTTGTAGCCAGGAACACTGGAGACACGTGGGTCACACAGGGGTCACGGAAGATGCTTGGAGCCTGGAACACTGGAGACATGTCGGACACACAGGGGTCATGGAAGATGCTTGGAGCATGGAACACTGGAGACACATGGAACACAGAGGGGTCATGGCAGATGCTCGGAACCAGGAACACTGAAGACAGATGGAACACACAGGGGTCACAGAGGATGCATGGAGCCAGGGACACTGGAGACACATGGAACACATAAGGGTCTCAGAGGATGCTTGGAGCCAGGAACACTGGAGACGTACAGGGGTCACAGAGGATGCTTGTAGGCAGGGACATTGGAGACACGTGGAACACACAGGGGTCACAGAGCATACTTGGAGCCAGGGCCACTGGAGACACAAAGAACACATATGGGTCATGAAAGATGCTTGGAGTCAGGGACACTGGAGACACATGGAACACACAGGGGTCACAGAGGATGCTTGGAGCCTGGAACACTAGAGGTACATGAAACACACAGGAGTCACAAAAGATGCTTGGAGCCAGGGACACAGGAGACACATGGAACACACAGGGGTCACAGAAGATGTTTGGGGTCAGGGATACTGGAGACACATGAAACACACGGGGATCACAGGGGATGCATGCAGGCAGGGACACTGGAGACACATGGAACACACTAAGGTGCACAGGAACAAGAGGGACTGTGAATCACAGGGGATACTAGGAGGTACAAGGGGCTTGCAGCTAGCATATTGATGCGCTACTCGGACTCCGAGGGGCATGTGTGCCAGCCCTTCAAGGAAGTGGCTGGGCTCTTATTTGTGAGGCACTGGCAAACCCAGAACCCAGCAGCCATGCTTGAACAGAGACCCAGTGAACCCTGAGCAGCTGCATGTGACAGGGGTGTAATACATCAATACTAAACAATTTGCTAGGCACTTCTGGCCTTCAGCTCGAAATACCATCATGGAATGCTTGGCAGATGTACAGACACAGATAAGTGAACTTCTTAAAAGTTTAACCAGTAATGGTTCGGGTAACATTTAAAAAAAAATCAATAACCTCTGAAATGTGACATTGTCTAACCAGATATCATGTACCCGGTGGGGACTGGAACATTGTGGAGGCCTCTTATGCACCTCCTGCCGAACACTCCTGAAGGTGGAGAGTGTGAAGGCATGGAGTGGAACGAGTGCCGGAATAGCTGGCTGATGATGTCTGCTCTTTAGGGGGGTAGAGCAGGTAATCACAGTCCTCAGGACAGAATGCAGGAGCAGCTTGGCACCACAGCAGAATATGGAAGCAGGACCAGGAGACAGGCAGTGGTCAGCGACAGCTGGGCAGCAAGGGACCAAATTGGCAGGTAAGTCCAAGAGGCAGGTCAAGGTCAGTAACAGCCGGGAAAATTGGTACAGATTCAAAGACAAGTCCAGTACACAGGCCGGGGTCAGAGTTATCAGGTGAACAAGTTTAAAGAGGAACCGCAGTCTGCTCACATACTTTGTAATAAAAACATCTTTGCCATTCTAGGACCCCTTTCACACTGAATGTGCTTTTCAGGCATTTTAGCGCTAAAAATAGTGCCTGTAAAGAGCCTGAAAAATGCCTCTCATGTCTCCCCAGTGTGAAAAACCGAGTGCTTTCACACTGGGGCGGTCTGCTTGCGGGACATTCTGAAAAGTCCTGCAAGCAGTATCTTTGGGGCTGTTTGGGAGCGGTGTATACACCGCTCCCAAAACACCCTGCCCATTGAAAGGAATTATTTTATATATACTGTGATTTTGTACTTGCCATATATTTTGCAGAAATCTCCCTCCACTAAGTCTGTCATCCATTTTAACGGTGGGCAGCCGAAGCTGCTGCCTGTTCACTTCCTGGATTTACACAGACACACTTCCAGCCCTGCAGCCCTACAGCTTTCATTGGCCCTCTTATGACTCATCCTCCCTCCCTTCCTGGCAAACTCTCAGGAGAGTGAGAGAGAGATGTGCATGATGTCATAAGACTACATTCCTCCCAACATTTTGAGATGAGAATGAGGGACACCTACTAACAAACGTATGTAGGCATAGGACACGACCTCTGTAACACCCCCCTTAAAGGGACATTAACCAAAAAAAAAAGGTTAATTAAATCCACAAGGACTTTTTTTACTACTACTATTCCTTTTATATTGGCTCTTAAAATGTACAAATGCAGCCGTTTAGAAATTGGATGAAGGGTTTAGTTCTGGGAAACACTTTTTGAAAGAAAGTACATTTTATATACAGCTATGAGGATCAGACCAAAATGAGGCACAAATGAGGAGGAATGAGGGACAGAGGGACATTGCTCCAAATCAGGGACAGTCCCTCGAAATCAGGGACAGTTGGGAGCTATGGGACTAGGCTAATGACCAGAAAAAAAACGGAAGTGGGCTGTATAAGGTATTTACTGGCAGAAAAAAAAATGTTTTACTATCCAAAGTTAAAACAACAAGGACAGATGAAAAAAATGACTGAAGGTCCACTTTAAGACAGGAACAGAAGCAAAGTCCAAGGGCAAGCCGGGTCATACACAGGTAAGTAGGTACATCGGATCAGATCTCGAAAACATGGAAAGAAGCTGAAGACCATTCAGCAACTTCTCATAGTAATAGAGCAGTGTAAATGGGCCACTAGACCCAAAGTGTGCACGCTAATTGGTATGCACATGTGTGCATGCATGCTCGGCACGCACACATGTACAACAAACTGGAACAGTACATCTAACATTGCCCTCCATTTGGAAGTATGAGCATGTGTGCAATAGATCTGTACTGGTTTTCTGGTGCTGGGAAACCGGTTTACCTTACACCACAACACCCATTGTAGGCGGTGGAAATCCAAGCCAATCTCAGAAAAAGTCTTACAGAACTGTGCATAATGGCTTAGGAAGCTCCTGGCAGCCTGTCCGACGTGATGGGGCCCAAAACAGACTGAACTACCTAAAAATTATACCACTGATATTAAGATAGAGGGGTAGAACCTGGTATCACTGGCAGTCAAGCTAAGGGCTCTAATGCCGCGAACACACGAGCGGAATGTCCGACAGAAAAAAGTCAGACGGAAGCTTTTCATCGTCTATTCCGAACGTGTGTAGGCCTCATCGGACTTTTTTTTTCGAAAATTCTGACGGACCTAGAAATGGGACATGTTCTAAATATTTCCGACGGAACCAATTTCTATCGGGAAACCCGCTCGTCTGTATGCTGCTCCGACAGACCAAAAACGACGCATGCTCTGAAGCAAGTACGAGACGGAAGCTATTTGCTACTGGCTATTGCACTTCTGTTTTCTAGTCCCGTCGTACGTGTTGAACGTCACCGCGTTCTGGACGGTTGGACTTTGGTGTGACCCGTGTGTAGGCAAGACCGCTTGAGTTGAAATCCGTCGGAGTTCCGTCAGAGAAACCTTCGGAGTTTATTCCGACCTCAAAACCGGTCGTGTGTACGGGGCATTAGGCAACAGCAGAAGCCTATATAATGAATAAACAGCATTTGGCATTTGTTTCGTCTCTTTCTTGAGAGTCCAAACTACTAAAAATAATACTGAAATTCGGATCTGGCTCTAGTAGCATTGGCAAAGACTTTTTGGCTCCTGAATAGGCAAAGCACACGTTTTCTTTACGATATGACTTCTTTTTTAATCATAAATCTCTCTGCACGTCGCTCAAGTTTTTCCCCACATGTTAAGCCAAGCAAAATGTTTATCCGCTTATTACTATGTGAACATGACATGAGAGTTTTTATAACAGCTGGTGTATAAGATTCTCTTTATTCCCCGGTGTTTCTCGGTGTACCCGCACATGTAATTCAGCTTATATTTTCTGGCTTTTTGTTGTGTTTCTTTCAATAAAACGCTAAATACTGAAAAGGAAACTCCAAGGACAGGATGTGTGTTACCAAACAGTCCTTGATGAAAACCTGCTGAGTTTTTGCGTCATTGAGTCATGTTATTACTCTGAATGGTATATTCTTTAACTGCTATGTGAATGCCCAGAGTGGACCTCTACCTAAAGGATAAAAGAAGGGTAAGTGTTTCTAAGAGTAACTCTCTCTGCAATTGGAAATATCATCAAATATGGATTCCCCCCCCTACTGTGATGGCTCTTGATACACATACCTGTTAAACAACAATCAAGCTTGTAATCAGCAGTGTAGGTCAACTCATGGCCTAAGTTCCACTGCGGGTGCCCCGACACAGCTCGTGTTTGACAACCTCAAAAGTATGGTCAATGGTCAAGGTTAATCCCAACAATAAATGCAAATAGAATAGCATATAAAATGTTTGAAGCCTTTATTCAACGTGTTTCAGAAAGATGCATCATTCCTTCTTCAGTAATAATGGTAAAAACAGCGGCCTTCTTGTGTAAATTGGCAGCAGAAGTAACTATCAAAGAGTTTATTAACTGAAAATCTGCTTGTCTGAAATCACTAGCTATAAAAAAAATACATAAAAAATACATAATAATTTTTAATTACATAAAAATGATGTGTCATGAAAAAACACTTATGCCGCGTACACACAATCGGGATTTTAGTCGGAAAAAGATATGATGGCTTTTCCGACGGGATTCCGCTCCAGCTTGCTTTGCATACACACGGTCACACAAAAATTCCCTGAACTTTTGACCGTCAAGAATGCGGTGACGTACAACACTACGACAAGCCGAGAAAATGAAGTTCAATGCTTCCGAGCATGCGTCGAATTGTTTCCGAGCATGCGTAGGAGTTTGGCGCGTCGGAATTGCAACAAAGGATCGCATTTTCGGATAGGAACTTTTTCCGACCGAAAAATTGAGAACATGCCCTCAATCTTTTGCTGGCTGGAATTCGACCAGCAAAAGTCCGATGGAGCGTACACACGGTCGCATTTTCCGACCAAAAGCTCTCATCGGTCTTTTGCTGGCCGAATTTCCGATCGTGTGTACGCGGCATTATGTCTCTATCAGAACGTAGATTATCGGTCCTTTGTCTTTGCGTGTAAGTTCTAATCTTAAAAAAATCTGATTCAGAAACCAATTACAAAAGATTTGGTAGGCTTTGCATAACTTTTTTGAAGTCCTTAATGTGCACCTCTGCCTAGACTATGGGCATTCAATTATTTGCATATTCCGATCAAGCTTTAAAAAATGCCACCCCCTCAAGCAAGAATGAATGCCTTAAGACTAAAGCCGAGTACACACTAGTAGTTTTTATTTTTCGTTCAAACTAGCAGGGCTGAACGAAAAAAAAAAAAAAAACTGAAGAGCTCAGTACAGCGATCTCCCCCGCTTATATATTGTGTTCTGACAGGCGGGTGGCCTGGCAGCACTCTCAGCCATTGGCTGAGAGTGCTGATCGGATGCCGACTGGTAGACCTTTTTTCGGTCATGCCCCTTCGACAGAAGCCCGCAGAGTGGCCGGCTTCGGTCAGACCACCTGCTGTACACACAGGCCGATTCCAAACTCCTCTTAATTCATCTTGATATCTCTTGAATATCTGACCTCCAGTACTAAAGCAATCTGACCTCCAGTACTAAAGCGGTAGTAAACCACTTTTTTTTTAAAATCTTGTAAGAGGATTGCATAATGTGCTCTTATGCATCGCATACAAGCACATTATGAAATACTTACCATAGAACAAAGCCTTCCAGCTGGAGTACCCAAAGTATGGAATTCCTCCATAAACTGCTTCATGCCATGTCCTACACACTTGTACTGATGTATGTGTTGCATTCAGAGGGACAGGCCAAGCCTCTGCTTACTCCACCAGTCAGCGTACCTCTGTTACCTCACTCCCAGTAACAGAATGGGGCCCCGCCGGGCACATAGTGTGGACCTCATGCAAGCCCTCACTTAACTCATCTCTTCCTGTACCTAGTGACCAGGCCATAGATCCCTGTCAAAGCACCAACCCAATCTCTGTCAAAGTACCAACCCCCTAGCAACCAGGGAACCTGTCACCTAATCAGGTACCACGCCTACTGGTTGCTGTTCTTCCTTGTGATTATTCATGTCAACTACCTCTTCCTTCTTTTTTTTTCAAATGAACTGTCATAGTGATGCATACCCCATATTGCGGTTATGGACCCAAGTTCTCTAGTAATACGCTAAGACCTTACATGCACCCCTTGAGTAACTTCAGACCAGGCTCTGAGCAGTTGAATCAACGTTTACTGTAAACTTGACACAACATGTATAACACACAGATGGTTTCTCACACCATTTAAATTTTCTAACCTTTCCATTAATATTTCCTCCTGAAGCTGGAGAGCCTGCCGCTCCATTGGATCCCTAATTCATATACTATGGCAATGCAAGTCCCTAACGTCACACTGGAATCAGTTATTCAGATTATCTCACAAATAGCTCCTCAGTCAATCATCCCTACATTAGAACATGCTATTTTTCATGTTAATATAGGGCTGCAAACCAAAACAAGTTCCTTCATAGCAAACTCATCAAACCATGTCTTTATGAAGCTGGCTTTGTGCACACTCATGCTGGAAAAGAAAAATGCCTTCCTCAGAGTGTATTGGCAGGGTTATATAACAGCCTCCTTTTTTTCTGGAAAAGCTTTCTACGAGAATATGGATTGTGGCAGTAAAAAATGTGTACCCTTTCAGCCTAAGGACTTGGCATGCAATTGGCATTCCAATTCATCCCAAAGGTGTTCAATACAGTTGAGGTCAGGGCTCTGTGCAGACCAAACAAGTTCCTCCACACTAAACTAAAGACCATATATTTACGGTGTTGGCTTTGTGCACAGGGGTACAGCCATGCTGGAAAAGAAAAAGGTCTTACCTAAACTGTGTCCACAAGATTGGAAGTGCATAATTGTCTAAAATGCCTTTGTATGCGGTAGAACTGTGACCTTCACTGGAAACACCTGAAATTATTTGGAGGGGTGTCACATACGTTGGCCTTTTAATATTATAAGACTGTAATGACAAAACGCGTAGGTTGGGTGTTCCGGTAAGTCATGTTATGTTATGTTATTTTATATATTAATTATAATAATATAATTATTATATTACTTTATATATTATTTGTTTTTTTTATTAATGATCTAAAAAAAGGTGAAAATTTGATGACACCCGCGCATGGATTTAAATGCGGGGGGAGGGGCTGTTTTTTTGAACGCACATTAAATGTAAAATTATCTTCTCAAATTATAACTAATTAGATGAAAAAAACAGCTACAACTATTCAAATGTGTTCTGACACCACAAAAAATATATTAAAAAAAAAACAAATAATAGTGCGCAAAATTTTTCACATATTCATTGGAGGCTATTGTGAAGTAGTTATTTTGAAATTTAGCGCACTATTATTTGTTTTTTTATTAATGATCTAAAAAAAGGTGAAAATTTTATGACACCGGCGCATGAATTTCAATGCAGGGGGAGGGGCTGTTTTTTTGAACGCACATTAAATGTAAAACTATCTTCTCATGGCCTCTTAAACACCTTGGAATGTCTACTTTCCAAAAAGGGATCATGGGGGGGGGGGGTATTTGTCCTTTCCTGGCTTGTTAGGGTTTCAAGAAATGAGATGGGCTGTCAGTACATCAGGTGTGATCAATTTTCAGGGATTGGCACCATATCTTGTAGACTCTATAACTTTCCCACATACTAATATCCACTAATTTGGGTTATTGTTAGCAAAGATATGTAGCAGTATAGATTTTGGTCCAAATGTTATGAAGAAAAATTACTTATTTGAAAAATTTTACAATAGAAACTAAATTTGTATTTATTTTTTTCAAAATGTTCGCTTATGTCGCAAAAAATAAACCCAGTGGTGATTAACTGCTTGCCGACCAGCTGCCATGACTATCCGCTCTTGTAACACTGATCCTCCTCCCAGCCAATCAGGAAGCTGGTTTTGACACCGGTTACCCGATTGGCTGAAAGGATAGGCGATCCTATTGGATGCCTAGGAGGAGGGGAGGAGCTGGAAGCCGCCATGGAGGAGAGGACACGGAGCCGCTGCACCACGCTGCCTGCCACCCGCCACCGCCGATGGGGGAAAGTGCCGGACTGAGCGACAAACAGCGGGAGTAGGGGAGGTTGTGGGTGCCAGTCTTCTGAAATTCAAATTTCAAATTAGAAAATATTCTAATTTGAATACATAAGAAAAGAATAAAAAAAGAATATAATAGAAAAAAAGAATAGAATAGACTATAATAGAATAGAAAAGAATAGAATTAGAACAAACAATAGAATAGAATAGAAAGCATATAACCATTTCCCAAAATTCAAATAGAATCAATTCAAATTTGAAGAAAAGAATAGATGAGAATAGAATAGAAAATAACAGAATAGTATAGAAAAAAAAACAATAGAATGGAGTGGAATAGAAAGAAGATAACCATCTTCCAAAATTCGAATAGAATGAATTTGAATAGAAAAGAATAGAATAGAAAATGATAGAATAGAAAATAAAATACTAGAATAGAAAAGAATAGAATAGAATAAACAAATAGAAAAAGAATAGAACTTTTAAAAAACAATAGAATAGTATAGAAAGAATGTAACCGTTTCCCAAAATTCAAATAGAATCAATTTGTTTTGAATAGAATAGAAAAGAATAGATTAGAATAGAAAGATGGTTATATGGTTATGTTATTTTCTATTCTAATCTATTCTTTTCTATTCGAATGTCAGAAGATGGTTATATTCTATTTTATTCTATTTTTTTTTATTCCATTCTATTCTGTTATTTTGTTTACTATTCTATTTTGTTCTGTTTTACTCTATTATATTCTATTCTTTTATTTTCTGTTATATTAATTTCTATTTTATTACATTTTTTTTCTATTCCATTCTTTTATTTTATATTCTATTTCATTCTTTTTGGAAACTGGTCGAATTTGAAAACTATTCAAAACTATTCGAATTTGAAAACTATTCAAAAACTATTTGAATCTTTTTGAATTTCAAAAATTTTAATCCATTTAATACAAATAAACAAAATTAATTCCGAAAACGAATTAAATGGGTTAACCGAATGTAACTAAACTAATTTCTGTAAATAAGGTATCAAAACGAAATGAAATTAAACAATTTTTTTCATTCTGCACATGTCTAGTAACCTATAAACATTTTTAAAGCGTCGCCTATGGAGTTTTTTGAGTACTGTAGTTCGTCCCCATTTAACGAGCATGCGCAATTTTAAGGCATCTCATGTTAGATGTCTATGTACTCGCTGTTATATCATCTTTCATATTATACAAAAAAATTGTGCTAACTTTACTGTTTTATTTTATTTTAAATAAAAAATTTATTTTTTCCCCAAAAATTGAATTTGTAAGACCGCTGCGCTAATACGGTGAGACATAGAATATTGCAATGATCTCCATTTTATTCTCTAGGGTCTCTACTAAAAAAAATATGTAAGTAATTTTCTAGCAAAAAAAAAAATGATTTTAACTTGTAAACAACAAATGTCAGAAATAGGCCCGGTCCTTAAGTGTCTCATGCAAGTTGTGCCGAATCGCGCGAAAGCTGAGTGACTTTGAAGCCGTGTTGATGTAAACCGGAACTCACTACTGGTACATCAAAAATTACCCAAACAAATGAAATATCCACTTGACCTCCGGAATGTTTTACCCCCTCGATGACCAGGCCATTTTTTTGCAATACAAAACTGTGCTATTTTAACTAACAATTGCACGGGCGTGCAACGTACTAAAAATTTATGTCCTTTTTTTTTCCATAAGTAGAGCTTCTCTTGATGATATTTGATCACCTCTGTGGTTTTTATTTCTTGTGCTGTGAACAAAAAAAAAAAAAAACAATTTTGAACAAAAAACAATATTTTTTACTTTCTGCTATAAAACCTATCCAATAAAAAATGTAAAAATTTAAATGTCTTCATAAATTTAGGCCAATATGTATTCAGCTACATGTTTTTGGTTAAAAACATTCCAATAAGCGTATATTGATTGGTTTGCGCAAAAGTTAAAGTGTCTCCAAACTATGGGATATATACTGGAATTTTTATTTATTATTTATTTATTTATTTTTATACTAGTAATGATGGCAATCGGCGACTTATAGCGGGACTGCGATATTGCGGTGGATATTCTGACACTTTTGTGCGAATCAGTGACACTAATACAGTGATCAAAAATACGCACTGTCACTGTACGAATGACACTGGCTGGGAAGGGGTTAAACATCTAGGACAATCAAAGGTATAAATGTGTGCCTAGCCAGTGTTTATGTGTACTATGTGTGCTGCATTTACTAAGGGAAATAATGGATTTTCTTTCCCTGCCGGGTCCTTAACAACCAGTGTTGTCACCAGTCTCATTTACATACATTTCCTGGGATCCCCCGGACATGTAGGCAAAGGGGCTGGGATAGAAAAAGAAAAGTGGCCTGGGGGTTCCGCCCATATTTTAGGTTTGGTATGCATTTTAAGGGGGTACACGCACAAAGAAAAAAAAATCATAATTCATACCAGGCCCTTCAGAGCTTAAAAGTTTTTTGTACTTTAATGCATTCTCTGTATTAAGGTAAAAAATGCCCCACTACTCTTTCTACCCAACCCCATTCCTAAACACTTACCTGGCTCCTGTTACAGCTCCAGCGCTGTATCTGCTCCAGTACTGCTCCTCTCACTTCCCGGTCTCTGGAGACCTTGAGGGCAACAGGAGCCATAGACTCCTGCTGTTGTCAGTCAAAATGGCTTACCAGTGCTGTGTGTGTCTGTGGACACACACAGCCCAACTTGGCAGCATGTACGCACGGGTGCCTTCCCAGCACCTGGCTTGCTAAGGAGGCACCTGGAGGAGTGGACAGCACACCCAAGGGACTGCCAGAAGAGGATATAAGGGACCTTTTTGGTAGGTAAGTATGACTTATTTTTTTATTTTAAGGCTAAATTCCAGGAATTCAGTTCCTTTGTAAAAAGTGAAGGCACATGAGTTACCTCCAAGGAGCTGCATGACATCTCCCGAACTTATCTCTGTTATTTACATTGGATAGTTTTATTGCACTCCCGGAAGATCGCTACCACTGTATTTCCAGGAGCCCGATGCTGATACTTCAGGTCTACTCATCTTCAACATTAGAATCGGTGCCTGCCCCTGCCCCCCTCCTGCCCAATCACAGAAGCCTTTGTATTATGTGAACTCCTTCCCAAAATACAAAGGCTTCTCTGAATGGGCAGCAGATGGGAGGGGTGAGCATAGCTGCTCAGTGTGCCTCTCTCTCGCAGCCTGTGTCAGTGTATTCTCAGTCAGAGCCATAAATCTATCAGATATAAATGATAGTTCAGGGGATGTCATGCACCTACTTGGACTTAACTCAAAGTGTGCCTGCACATTTTACAAAGTGGATGAATTGATTGAGTTCAGCTTTAAACAAACAAACAAAAAAATAATATTTTTCCTTTAGTATCCCTTTAAATGATCCTCATATATGAAAGTAGCAAGGGACAAACTGACAAAGCACATTTTTAAAGCCATATTCACCCAAAACTGATATTTCATTTTGGTTCTACTTCCCGGCAAGCTAAATCACACACTGATTTTCAATGATTCTTGGAAATGGCAATGTTGAGATGCCCCCACCAGAATTCCATTTTGACTGCTGTGACCATTACTAGCTCAATGATGGTGTCACGCACCCCTGATGGATACTCCATAATACAGAAAAAATAATTGGGAAAGCCAGCTGAGAGCGAGTGACACCTTCATTATGTCCTTGTATTGTAAAAAGAAGCAGAGGCAGAAACTGAAGCAGGGTGATCTCACCCATATAAATGTAATAACGAAGGTTTTCAACCCGCCAGCATCCATGCAGAGTTGAAAAATCAATTTGAGGTGGAGCATGTGTTTATAACTTTATCAGCATCCGTAGTTCCTGATGAAACAGGTTTTTGGCACAGAGACCGGTGACATAAAAGCTCCCAGCGCGAGCAGCTGCTTGTTACTGTCATGGCAGCAAAATTGACGGTGGTCATTAGGAAGCACGATAGGCTTTTTGACTCAGAAGCATGACAATTTAACTTTGCTGATGCGACGGTCCAGACTTTTTATCATCAGCATAGGCAGAATCTGGATAAAGCTTGAGGTATGGAAATTATGCTTTTGGGTGTATATACTGTACCTGGTTCAAGGCATTCTTCAACTGATGGAATAATATTAACCACTTCAGCCCCGGAAGAATTTACCCCCTTCCTGCCCAGAACACTTTTTGCGATTCGGCACTGTGTTGCTTTAACTGACAATTGCGCGGTCGTACGACGCTGCACCCAAACAAAAT
Organism: Lithobates clamitans; assembly: GCA_037952925.1. Lineage (NCBI taxonomy): Eukaryota > Metazoa > Chordata > Amphibia > Anura > Ranidae > Lithobates > Lithobates clamitans. The sequence continues at coordinate 950,302 of JBBGZY010001653.1, read as the reverse complement.
TGACGGCCTTTTTTTCCCACAAATAGAGCTTTCTTTTGGTGGTATTTGATCGCCTCTGCGGTTTTTTTTTTGTTTTTTGTTTTTTGCACTATAAACAAAAAAAAAGAGTTATGCCCCGTACACACGGTCAGATTTTCCGACGGAAAATGTGTGATAGGACCTTGTCGGAAATTCAGACCGTGTGTGGGCTCCATCACACATTTTCCATCGGATTTTCCGACCCACAAAGTTTGAGAGCAGGATATAAAATTTTCCGTTGTCGGAAATTCCGATCGTGTGTACACAAATCCGACGGACAAAGTGCCACGCATGCTCAGAATAAATAAAGGGACGAAAGCTATTGGCCACTGCCCCGTTTATAGTCCCGACGTACGTGTTTTACGTCACCGCGTTTAGAACGATCGGATTTTCCGACAACTTTGTGTGACCTTGTGTATGCAAGACAAGTTTGAGCCAACATCCGTCGGAAAAAATCCTAGGATTTTGTTGTCGGAATGCCTGAACAAAGTCTGACCGTGTGTACGGAGCATTACAATTTTGAAAAAAAACACAATATTTTGTACTTTTTGCTATAACAAATATCCCCTTTTTTTTTTTTAAAAAGCAAATTTTTTCTCAGTTTAGGCCGATATGTATTCTTCTACATATTTTTGGTAAAAAAAACTGCAATAAACGTATATTGATTGGTTTGCGCAAAAGTTATAGCGTCTACAAAATAGGGGATAGATTTATAGCATTTTTATTATTATTTTATTTTTTTTACTAGTAATGGTGGCGATCTGCGGTTTTTATCATGACTGCGGCATTATGGCGGACACATCAGACAATTTCGACACGTTTTTGGAACCACTGGCATTAATACAGCGATCAGTGCGATTAAAAATGCATGAATTACTGTAAAAATGTCACTGGCAGTGAAGGAGTTAACACTAGGGGGCGGTAAAGGGGTTAACTGTGTTTCCTGGGAGGTGATTCTAACTGAAGGGGGAGGGGACTAACTACAGGAAGTGACAGATCGTGGTTCCTAGCTAATAGGAACACACGATCTGTCACTCTTGTCAGAACAGGGAAGTGTGTGTTTACACACACTCGTCCCTGTTCTGTGTCTCCTGATCACGATCGCTCGTGGCCGGTGGTCATTGTGACCGTCGGCCACGAGCACCGGCACCCCCCGCTGTGCAGCGGCGTGTACTCGCCCGCTATCCTGACCCCGCGAGCCGACGTATAGCTACGACAGCTCACGCAGGGGAGCCAGCCTGCCGCAGTATGACTGCGGCGGCTGGTCGGAAAGCGGTTAGGTATACAGTGATCTTGCGCAAAACCTTCAGTGTCTAAATAATAATAAACAGTGTAACAGACAAAATGTGAAAGATTGATTAATTATAAAATAAAGTCCATTCGTGTGATTCATCCAGTAATCCAAGTAATGTGAAAAGTGAAAAGAGTAGTCTATAAGTGGTTTTTCAGATGACACAGTCGCTATCACCAACACCTCTGTGCTCACAGAACTCTCACCTCACAGGCATATAACATAAGCCTTGGATGTCAAACCAAAAAAGGGGGAGATCAGCACGCTTTTCTTCCTCAGCTACGGCTTCCCAAAAGGGTTCCTCCTCACATAAAGGATATTCCGTTCACCATGCAAAGTAAACAAGCCTCTAATGGTGCATTATCACCATTTATTTATACTAAAAAAAGCCTGCTTACACAGCTAAAATAAAGATGCGCTTTAAAAGAAACAAATATCAGCATTCATGCCGCCTCTCACATCACTTCCGGTCCGCAATGTGCTCAGGCCACGCCCTACGCATTACGTCACATGACTTCCTCAGGGGAACCCTTTCACATTTATGTCTGTTACACTGTTTATTATTATTCAGACACTGAAGGTTTTGCGCAAGATCACTGTATACCTTAATTCTGTTTAATGGTGTAGTTGTGAACACTTTCTAGGTTTTGCAGCATTTCTACTCATTTATATATTTTGTACGGTTATTTAGTAGCACAGAGGATTATATATATATATATATATATATATATATATATATATATATATATATATTAATGGAATAATATATTGTCATGGATACCTGCAAACCTGCCAGCTGATGGGGCTTCCCAAGAAAACAAAATCAAAGCACCTCTCAACCATGAGATCAGGCAGAAAGTATATTTTAAGAAATGGTTCTGCACATAGATTACTATATAGTTACAAACCAATGAAACATTTATTAATAAAACACAAGTTTGTTCCTACTTGGGGAAAAAATTCCTTCCTGATTCCTCAGGAGGCAATTGGATATTCCCTGGAGCAACTACCCCTGGAGCTAATACCTCAAAATATTTGTATCCAGATATATTTTTTCGCATTTAGGAAAGAATCCAGGCCATATTTAAAACAATCTGCTGAGCTGACCAGAACCAGCACCTTGCTGAACACTGATGCTGATGATGCTAAAACATAGCTGCAGGTGACTCTGGAACACAGATGCTAGTGATCCTGGAACACAGCTAATAGAGATGCTGGAACTCAACTGTTTGTGATTCCGAAAAATTGAAAATTGACCTTGAAATGTCTACTTCTAAACAGTTCAAGTATTTTATCCAGGCATTGCAGTACCGTACCTTTCAATCCAACCTATTTCACTATAATTTGGTGATCCTGGCATAAAGTTTTTGGTAATCCTGGAACAAAACTGTTATGCCGCGTACACACGGTCGGACTTTTTGTCTACAAAAGTCCGACAGACGCCGACGGACCAAAGCCGGCTGACAATCCGATCATGTGTGGGCTTCCCCGGACTTTCAGCGGACTTTTCCAGCCGCAAATCTGACGGACTTTAGATTTGAAACTTGCTTCAAATCTTTACGTCGTAACTACGCCGGACCCAGAAATCCGCTCATCTGTATGCTAGTCCGACTGGCAAAAAAACCCACGCTAGGGCAGCTATTGGCTACTGGCTATCAACTTCCTTATTTTAGTCCGGTGTACGTCATCACGTACGAATCCGTCGGACTTTTGTGTGATCGTATGTAGGCAAGTCCGTTCGTCAGAAAGTCTGCTGCAAGTCCGCCGCAAGTCCGCCAAAAGTCCGTCAAAAGTCTGTTGGACGGGCTGTCGGACTTTTGTGGCTGAAAAGTCCAACCGTGTGTACGCGGCATTAGTGATGCTGGAACACAGCTGCCAGTGATGTTGGAGCACAGCTACTGCTGATCCTGAAACACACCTGATGGTAATCCTGAAACACAGCTATTCATGACCCTGGAAAACAGATGCTGGCCATTCTGAAACACAGCTGTTGAACAGATTAATACATTGTAATAAATCACTGGTGTGAACAGTTTCAGTGTAATTCTGTCCTTTCCCCAGGCAAAATTGAAAAGTAAACCTTAACCACTGCAATACCGGGCATTTTCACCCCCTTCCCACCCAGGCCAATTTTCAGCTTTCACAATTCAATTTTGACAATTGAGCGGTCATGGAACACTGTACCGAAATGAAATTTGTATAATTTTTCCCCCTACAAATAGAGCTTTCTTTTGGTGGTATTTGATCACCTCTGTGGTTTTTTTTTTTGCGCTATAAACAAAAAAATGCAACAATTTTGAAAAAAACACAATATTTTTTTCTTTTTGCTATAATAAATATCCCAATTAATTTTTTTTTTCCTCAGTTTAGACCGATATGTATTCTTCTACATATTTTTGTTAAAAAACAAAACAAAAACCCAATAAGCTTTTCTTGATTGGTTTGCGCAAAAGTTCTAGCGCCTACAAAATAGGGGATAGATTTATGGCATTTTTATTATTATTTTTTTTTTTACTAGTAATGACGGCGATCTGCGATTTTTATCGTCACTGCAGCATTGCGGCAGACAGATCGGACACTTTTTACACTATTTCGGGACCAGCGACACTTATACAGAGATCAGTGCTATAAATATGCACTGATTTCTGTATAAATGTCACTGGCAGGGAAGGAGTTAACACTAGGGGGCGATCAAGGGGTTAACTGTGTTACCTAGGGAGCGATTCTAACTGTGGGGGGAGGGGACTGACTAAGGGAGGAGACCGATCTGTGTTCCTACTAGGAACACACAATCTGTCTCCACTCCCCTGACAGGATGTGGATCTGTGTGTTTACACACACAGATCCATGTTCCTGTTGTGTCACCAGCAATCACGGGTGCCCGGCGGACATCGCGGCTGCTGGGCACGCGCATTGTTTCCCTAGTGGCACCTTATACCGCCGGGAAGCCAAGGATGTCATACGGCGCCCACCTGGAAGGACAGAGTGTTCCTGTGGACACGAGTTCGACCCGAACTCGAAGCTCATCCCTAAAACCTTATTATTTATGTGACTACAGGTTCCTTTACGTGAACCCCATACTATAATTGTAGGGGCTGCCGTTCTTTCAAACAGTCTCCGGATTTGTCAAAAGAGAGCATAAAGCTATTATAACAGTCCAGATAAAGTTTATAAGTTAAAGTAATTGCTTAGGATTGGAATAGACTGTATGATTTTCCTATATTTTAATTCCAAAATCTAATTACAGTATGTCCAGATCCGCTCCAGTCCTGCATTCCCATACCCTGATCAAGGGGGCTTCCTGGAACCCCCGGAAATCCATTGGCCTTTTAAAGGATTAGTGTTACCAATAAACTTTATCTGGACATTGAAATATCTTGGCGTTCTCTTTCTTACAAATCCTGAGATGTTATCGAGGGCCTAGGCGGGGTTCCTTGTGTACTGGAGAGCTGCCTACAAAAAGCTGTTACCCTCAATCTCGAGTACCTAACCATATCAGGGTCCAGTGCTCCACCAGCTTAGCTAGTCTGTCTATTAGGTTCATTTAAATAACATATTTTTATTTTATTGGTAGCTAATTTTCTGGCTCAAAATCAATTAAAGGAGGTCAGGAAGACCACACGCTTAGATGTGGGGGCTTCATTCATAGTAGAAGTGGACTAAAGAGAAGTCCAAATGATGCAATTACTAGTTTCCATCCAATAAGCACATAAGGCAATACTTGTATATCTCTGAGTACCTGCTAATCTGCTTGATCTGGGTGGAATTTGCTCCAGAAAACTAACATGGTCTTCTATAGAATCTTATATTGCATCTTTTTGAAGGTCACAGAAAGGAGCTTCAGAAAATGAGCTGAAGAGCTTCTTTAAATGATTGCATTGCACTCTAGGATGTTTGAAATTGAATTTCTTCCCAGAACAACATACATATCCTCAGACACATATTATAAATAAGGCAAATAGTGATAGAACACTGGGAAGCCATTGGGTTGTTTCTCTACATAATTTTACGCCTCTAAGGGGTAGCAGGTGTCTGATTGTGTGTGCAAATCCCACATTTGCTCTGCTGCTGGCAGGAAATAGGTGAGTTAGGAGCACCTGCTACCTTAACAAGGTTTGGCCGAAAACTGATCGTCTCACAATATCCGAACAGGCTCTTTGATACAGTAGTAACATTGAATAAATAGATAAAGAAAAATAAATTAAGCTTATCTCTCACAATGTAGTTTTCTATTTTGTCGGGATGCCAACAAGTATTTACAAGGATTTTCATCCAACTTAACATTGTGTAGGAATTCTTTTGATTAGAGATTTGCTCTCTGTCAATGAGAACCCACGTATAACCTTCAGTACAGGAACTTCTATGGCTCCTAAGGGGGGTATTTTCTCACTCAGCTTCTGATCTTTTGTAGATCATTAATAGTTAATAGATATATCATATTATACAGTCTTCTCCTTCTCACCTTCTAGGTTAGATTTTTTTTTTTTTTCTTGGTGGGTGTTTTTCATCCTTGGTATTTGCATGTTAGGGCCGCAAGAGGTTGTAGTGAGGATGCAGGGACGCACTGGATACCTTCAGCTTCCATTGTTCTTTTTCTGGGTTTCCAGTGCGTCTCTGTACCTGTAAGGAGGAGTAGGCTCCCTCCAAGCATACAGTGCCTTGAAAAAGTATTCATACCCCTTGAAATTTTCCACATTTTTTCATGTTGCAACCAAAAATGTAAATGTATTTTATTGGTATTCTATGCGATAGACCAGTGATGGCGAACCTTGGCACCCCAGATGTTTTGGAACTACATTTCCCATGATGCTCAACTACACTGCAGAGTGCATGAGCATCATGGGAAATGTAGTTCCAAAACATCTGGGGTGCCAAGGTTCTCCATCACTGTGATAGACCAACACAAAGTGGCACATAATTGTGAAGTGGAAGGAAAATGATAAATGGTTTTCAACATTTTTTACAAATAAATATGTGAAAAGTGTGGGGTGCATTTGTATTTAGCCCCCCCGGAGTCAATACTTTGTAGAATCACCTTTCGCTGCAATTACAATTGCAAGTCTTTTTGGGATGTCTCTACCAGCTTTGCACATCTATAGAGTGAAATTTTTGCCCATTCTTCTTTGACAAATAGCTCAAGCTCTGTCAGATTGGATGGAGAGCGTCTGTGAACTGCAGTTTTCAAGTCTTGCCACAGATTCTCAATTGGATTTAGGTCTGAACTTTGACTGGGCCATTCTAACACATGAATATGCTTTGATCTAGACCATTCCATTGTAGCTCTGGCTGTATGTTTAGGGTCGTTGTCCTGCTGGAAGGTGAACTTCCACCCCAGTCTCAAGTGTTTTGCAGACTTTAACAGGTTTTCTTCTAAGATTGCCCTGTATTTGTCCCCATCCATCTTCCCATCAACTCTGACCAGCTTCCCTGTACCCGCTGAAGAAAAGCATCCCCACAACATGATACTGCCACCACCATGTTTCACAGTGGGGATGGTGGGGATGGTGTGTTCAGGGTGATGTGCAGTGTTAGTTTTCCACCACACACATCGTTTTGCTTTTAGGCCAAAAAATTACATTTTGGTCTCATCTGACCAGAGCACCTTCTTCCACATGTTTGCTGTGTCCCCCACATGGCTTCTCGCAAACTGCAAACAGGACTTCTTATGACTTTCTTTCAACAATGACTTTCTTCTTGTCACTCTTCCATAAAGGTCAGATTTGTGAAGAGCACAACTAATAGTTGTCCTGTGGACAGATTCTCCCACCTGATCTCTGCAGCTCCTCCAGAGTTACCATGGGCCTCTTGGCTCTTCTCTGATGAATGCTCTCCTTGCCCAGCCTGTTTGTTTAGGTGGACGGCCATGTCTTGGTAGGTTTGCAGTTGCAAAAAAATCAAAAAAATGTGCTGCTCTATCTACATAGTATACTGCTATTGCAGCAGTGATTGAATAAAGGACTTTTAAAGAGCACACCTCAGGTAAAATGTATAAAATGATTTAACACACACATTTAAAAACAACATGTAATACAGAAAAGAGAAAATATATTAGATAAACATATTGGTAAATTTTACATTCATGTAATAAACCTTTGCATGAGACCTGGATATGTCATAAAGATAACTGTCAGTAGTCTGGGATAGTTGTGCTAGGTCTCAACGCGTTTCGCGAGAGGAGTCCTGCTTCCTCAGGAGAAGCACAGATTGATGCCTGGAAATCAAAAGCTCATACTTGTACCGTCCCTTGATGGTATAGTTTAAATGTTTTTTTAACTACACTACAATCACTGCATCTCAGTATTTTAACATATGTACTCTTTGTATTCTCATCTCAATATTTTTTATGGTATACACTCTCTATATTAATTGATTCATATAATAATATTTTGTACGTCCTATTTCTTAGGGCATTCACTTACCTCACTCATCACATAATTATTTGGATTTCATTATGTTAGCACATAGGCACTCATCACATACTCACTTTTTGCACCTGGCAATTTTTTTTTTTTATTGGTTATACTATTTTGAATCTATTGGTTGGTTAGGTTTTGTTTTTGTTGTGTGCATACTATTGCATACTATTGCATACTATTGGGGACTGAGTATCACCTCCACCCATCTCATACTAGCTCTACTCTCTCTGTAGGATACTATATTGTATACCTTACTCACGTGCAAAATCACATACATCAAATTCATAACACTGCTTAAATAATAATGAGATAATAAAGTGATATATTCCTGTAATGTGTAAATTAATTACCTTCAAAATCTTTCAAGTCAAACTGACATGATGGAGATAGACAAAAACAAGTTCATTAGGGTGAATGCTGAATAAATAAAAGTGACAGAAAGTGAAAATAAAGTGCTATAGTGCAACAAACTGATGCACTGACCATATAGCACATGGAACAGTGCAACATAAATGTCATAAAGTCCTTATCAAACATAAATAAGTAAATCCATTGATTGAAGTGATCAAAACGTGTTGAGGTGTCCACACTTTGGTGCTCCCCCCCTTAGGTAATAACCGTTTACCTCTGAGCGTGTGACCTCACATTTAAGCTAGGTTAAAACACGCATATGAATCACCTCTGGATTCTATTGTAACTGCGGGATCCTGGGCTGCTCAATAACGCTGTTTCCTCATATACAAACAGTAGTAAAGAAGGCTCGATAGTGTGATATCGTTTTTAAATCACAAATTTATTGTACAAAAAAAGCCCCAATGCGGGGTACTCACATGGGTATGGTCCATCAGTGCATCGCACTATTCAAAGCCTAAAATGCTGGGAGCGTGTTGAGGTCGTAGGTTCCTCCACTGTGAGACAGACTAGCTGTTTCCTACACAGTCCTGTCCCCTCCCCAACGCGTGTCAATACAGGGATATGACGTATCTTCCCCTGAGGAAGATGTAGGAGACAGCTGGTCCATATAATTCCATATAATACAACATATACATTATATAATATAAAAAGTCCATATATTTTTTACTTACAGTAGGTAGTTTGCAAGATTCTCAAATTTTTTAGGTTTGTAGTTGTGCCATACTCTTTCCATTTTCGGATGATGGATTGAACAGAGCTCTGTGAGATGTTCAACTCTTGGGATATTTTTTTATAACCTAAACCTGCTTTAAACTTCTCCACAACTTTATCCTTGACCTCATAGGTGTGCACAGACTATTGCATTAGGGTGTGCACTCCAAAGCTCAAACACATATGTATGTGCATATGTATATATACTAACGATGTCAGTAGAGCAGCGAGCGGTGTCATTAGGGCAGAGACTGGTGTCACTAGGCTAGTGGGTGGTGTCAATAAATTTATTTATTTTTTGAACAATTTTATTTCTTAATTTTTTTTTTTATTTTTTAGGAGCCCCCTTAGGGGGCTTATGTGAAATAACAGGAGTCTAAACAGGGGCAATCTGCACCACACAGGGTGATTAGGGTGTGCCCAGGCACACCTTGCACACCCTGTGTGCACACCTATGCCTGACCTGTCTGGTGTGTTCCTTGGCCTTCAGGATGCTGTGTGTTCGCTAAGGTTATCTAACAAACATCTGATGACTTCATTACAGCTGTATTTGTACTGAGATTAAATTACACACAGGTGGACTCTTTTTACTAATTAGGTGACTTCTGAACGTAATTGGTTCCACTAGATTTTAGTTAGGGGTATCAGAGTAAAGGGGGCTGAATACAAATGCACGCCACACTTTTCAGATATTTATTTGTAAAAAAAATTGAAAACCATTTATCATTTTCCTTCCACTTCACAATTATTTGCCACTTTGTGTTGGTCTATCATATAAAATCCCGATAAAATACATTTACGTTTTGGGTTGTTACATGACCAAATGTGGAAAATTTCAAGGGGTATGAATACTTTTTCAAGGCACTTTACCTGCCCTTAATCTATCCATTATTATATATGTGCTTCAAGTTTCAAGACTCTCAAAATTATAGACTTAGGACTGCAGTATAGTAGGGTGCCATGACGTAGCCGCTGCAGCTTACACATTAAATTGCAAATTTGTGCTGACTTAACCCCTTGTTTTGAACATGAACTGTTCGAAAGGGTCACTTTGGTTTGTTGCAGACTGGCTTGTAAGTGATCTGGGAACTTTTGTTTGTTTTTTGACATGCTTTGCCCTTCCATGTGCTCCTTTGCTACAATGTAAAGTAGTGAGTGTACAGCTTGTATAACAGTGTAAATTTGCTGTCCCCTCAAAATAACTCAACACACAGCCATTAATGTCTAAACCGCTGGCAACAAAAGTGAGTACATCCCTAAGTAAAAATGCCCAAAGTGTTAATATTTTGTGTGGCCACCATTATTTTTCAGCACTGTCGTAACCCTCTTGGGCATGGAGTTCACCAGAGCTTCACAGGTTGCCACTGGAGTCCTCTTCCTCTCCTCCATGATGACATCACAGAGCTGGTGGATGTTAGAGACCTTGCGCTCCCCCACCTTCCATTTGAGGATGTCCCACAGATGCTCAATAGGGTTTAGGTCTGGAGACATGCTTGGCCAGTCCATCACCTTTACCCTCAGCTTCTTTAGCAAGGCAGTGGTCGTCTTGGAGGTGTGTTTGGGGTCGTTATCATGTTGGAATGCTGCCCTGCGGCCCAGTCTCCGAAGGGAGGGGATCATGCTCTGCTTCAGTATGTCACAGTACATGTTGGCATTCATGGTTGCCTTAATGAACTGTAGCTCCCCAGTGCCGGCAGCCCTCATGCAGCCCCAGACCATGACACTCCCACCATCATGCTTGACTGTAGGCAAAACACACGTCTTTGTACTCCTCACCTGGTTGCCGCCACACAGGCTTGACACCATCTGAACCAACCACATTTATATTGGTTTCATCAGACCACGGGACATGGTTCCAGTAATACATGTCCTTAGTCTGCTTGTCTTAAGCAAACTGTTTGCGGGCTTTCTTGTGCATCATCTTTAGAAGAGGCTTCCTTCTGGGATGACAGCCATGCAGACCAATTTGAAGCAGTGTGCGATGTATGGTCTAAGCACTGACAAGTTGACCACCCCTTTAACCTCTGCAGCAATGCTGGCAGCACTCATACGTCTATTTCCCAAAGACAACCTCTGGATATGATGCTGAGCACGTGCACTCAACTTCATTGGTCGACCATGGCGAGGCCTGTGTGGAACCTGTCCTGTTAAACCGCTGTATGGTCTTGGTCACCGTGCTGCAGCTGTTTCAGGGTCTTGGCAATCTTTTTATAGCCTAGGCCATTTTTATGTAAAGCAACAATTCTTTTTTTCAGATCCTCAGAGAGTTTATTGCCATGAGGTGCCACATTGAACTTCCAGTGACCAGTATGAGAAAGTGAGAGCGATAACACCAAATTTAACACACCTGCTCCCCATTCACACCTAAGACCTTGTAACACTAACGAGTCACATGACACCGGGGAGGGAAAATGGCTAATTGGGCCCAATTTGAAAATTTACACTTAGGGGTGTACTCACTTTTGTTGCCAGCGGTTTAGACATTAATGGCTGTGTGTTAAGTTGTTTTAAGGGGACAGCAAATTTACACTTTTATACAAGATGTACACTCACTACTTTACATTGTAGCAAAGTGTAATTACTTTAGTGTTGTCACATGAAAAGATAGAATAAAATATTTACAAATATGTGAGGGGTGTACTCACTTTTGTGAGATACTGTATATATGGGGAGTATACTGGGATCTAACTCCTTTGTCCCCATATAATTATGCATCTTTTGAGCTTTATAATTAGGCCCAAATTGTCCCAAATCGGGAAAGATATTAAAAGTAATAATCAAGAAATACCTGAATTAATGTTGATAGGATCAAAAAGATTGAAGAGATTATCATTCAAGATGGGTATTGGCCTGAGAGAAAGAGCGAATTTGCTGGGTGTAGATATGGAGGAGCAGGATCCAAATCTGTTTAGATATCTCTCCACCAATAGAACACCCCAGGTATTTGATTATCTAAAACGGAAGTGGCATCAAGAATGGCTTTCCAAGAAAAGCAAGCCAAACAGACAATGGTAGTTTTCAAACAATGATAAAAGTTTCTCCAAAGTTAAAAAAATTGCCAGTTCAAAGAAAGTGAGTGAACAGCAAACTGGGTATTCAGCTTACCTGCCGATAATGAAAATAACAAATGCGGAGGGAAAGGAGAGATGAATGCTTTCTGTCTCATACGAGCCCTCTGACAAAGAATGGCGGCCGAAGCTGCGTTCATAACCCCCCGTTCCGGAAGCGTCTGACATTACTTCCAGAACGCGGATGTCATTTCCAGGGTGCTATTGTGCATGTGCAAATAAAAGATGCAGGAACGACTCACCGCGCATTCGCAATTAACAAATCCTCCATCTTGGATTAGGGCTGGCAACACATCGCAAACGCCGCTGGGAGTATACACCCAGATCAGCACAGCAATTGTAGCAGCCTGTGCAGAAGGGAGACAGGGCCAAAAGGCCTGGCTGGAAAGGGAGCTCAACCTAATGGAGCAGCATTAGACTTAGACCTAGCGGGCGCCGGTCAACATTCCAAATTTGATTGAGTTGAAACTCAAACTGTTATGACCAGGGCTTTTTTACTCAGGGAATAAGTGCAGGAACTCCCCTCTTCTGAGTCACTCCTTGTCTCTGCCCCCCTATCCACCTCTGAACACCACCCCTTTTAGAAAGTACAGGACCAAGTATCATTTTGTGGAGCTAAATAATTTGTAAGGGATTTGTTATCGATAACAAGAAAAGCAGTAAAATAGATCCTCTGCAGCCAGCAACCCAACTCCAGCAACAATACACCCATTCCCAGCAGTAATATATACCAAAAAGCAACACTAGACCCATCCCAACAACAATAGATCCCCTGCACAACATTATATCCTTCTAGCAACAATGGACCACCCGTTACAAAATACCACCCCAGCAACAATAGATCCACCCCTGCAACAATAGACCCCCAGCAACATCAACAGATTTTCCAGCAGCCAGCAACAATAGACCCTCCAGCAGCCAGCAACAAAAGAGACCTCTCCCTCAAAAATTGACCCCCTCCCCCTCTCCCAGCAACAAAACACCTCCTCAGCAAAAATAGACCCTGACACAAAAATAGATTCCTGTCAGCATCAATATACCCTCCAGTATACCCCAGTACCCCTTGCCATTACATACATTCAGTAGTGAAGGTGCCGGATCTGCGTTCCCCCGCGTTCCCACTGAAAAAAAGGCTGGTTATGACTAATTTCTGATTGGGACTCTAAAACAAAAGTTAATGCTGCAGCTGCAGGAACAGATTCACAGGACTCAATGACTGTGTTTAAAATGTCCGTTCAGTGTCAAAATGTATTATTACATGTTATTTTATACATAGACAAGAAAGGGGTGGTGTGAGATGTTATTAAAAACTAACAAATAGAAATAAGTTATTAAAAGCTAACAAATAGAAATATACTATTAAAAGCTAGCGAATAGAACAATTGTAAAAGTAAAACCTTGAGAGGGGGGGGAGCTTCTAGCAGGAGATGTGTCCGTGTGTTAGATGAAGGTTACAGAACACATTTCAACAGTGAGAACAAAATGGAGTCTCTTGTGCTTAAATGAACAGTACAGTGAATGTCCATGTCAATTGAGAACACTTTTTTTTAATTTTCATAAAGATACACAGAAAAGATATAAAGCCAAACAGTTTTAGAGATCAAATAAACATTGTTTTTCAGAAATGTCGTTTTTCTAAAAAGTGAAGGTATTGTGATGCACTATATCTTTCTATAGGAAAGGTTTTAACTTAGTGCCACATTCAAAGCTGGAGGTTTTAGGGCTGACAAACTAGGAATCCAGCGAGCTTCGTGTTGTGACAGTATTTTGTCATTATTCCCCCCACTTTCATTTAAGGGAATATGCTCCAGTGCAAAGAAAAGCATCTGAGAGCAATCAAAGCCATGAAATAAGCCCATGTGGCGGCTAATTGGGGTCTCCATTGTTTTTTTAGACACCAAAGAGACATGGTCTTGAATTCAATGGAAAAAAAAGTTCTTTTTGTTTTGCCTACATAGTATGCCCCACAACTACATAGCATAATGTATACTACTCCTACCGATTGGCAGGTAGCCAAAAATTAAGGTCTAAAAAGACACCCATTAGGAAGTTTGATTTCTGCTGCTTTGAAAATATATTTACAAAAGTTGCATTTATTGCAAGAAGTAGTTCCCTTTGATTTGTTTTGAGTTCCTACCTTTAATTCATAATGACTATGGACAAGTTTGTCCTTGAGTGTTTTAGATCTTCTGACGGTGATTTCAGGATAAGTTTTTAAATGCTTAGAGATAGTGCTGTCAGCCATTAGGAGATACCAATATTTTTGCATAATTTGGCGAACCTGTTTATACTGACCCGAGAAGTGGGTAATCATTCTGACTCCTGGATTAACTTTAGGGTCTTTTTGACCATAGAATAGTGAAGCTCTGTCTTTACTCTTTGCTTTAACATAGGCCCTTTTAAGGCATTTCTTGCTATAGCCTCATTGTGCAAGGCGTAGCAGGAGTGCCTTCGCTTCTGTTTCAAAGGTTTTAATGTCACTGCAATTTCTTTTTAGCCTAAGCTATTGCCCATATAGGACACTTGCCACCCAGGAAGTTGGATGTGAACTATTGGCATGCAAGAGTGAATTCCCTGCAGAAGGTTTACGAAAAAGGGTGGAACCCAAAGTTCCATCAGAATTGACTAGTATTTAAATATCCAAAAAACTAATCTTTTCTTGCTGGCATTCTAAAGTGAATTTAAAATTGTATTCATTAACTTTTAATTTCTCAAAAAAAGAGAGCAACTTGTCCTTGGTCCCAGTCCAAATGAGGAAAATGTCGTCAATATATCGACGCCATAGGGGTATCCTACATAAGGAGGACTGCATTTCCTTACTACAAAATAGATATCTCTCCCACCCCCCCAGGGACAGTTTGGCTTATGATGGGGCACATCTGGTCCCCATCACCACCCACCCCCTGCACCTGGAGGTAGTGGGAGCGATCAAACAAGAAAATGTTGTTTGTCAGAACAAATTCCAAAAGATTCAAAATTAGTTTGTTGTGAGGTAAAACAATAGGGTCACCCTCAGAAATGAAGCCCTCCACAAAAGCCACCCCCTTGTCATGGGTGATAGAGTTGTAGAGGGCCTCAACATCCAAGGCCACTAACCAGGCTCCCTTCGGGACATGTAGCCCATCAAGGGCCAAAAGAGGATCTGAAGTGTCCTGTAAAAAAAGAAGTAGGACCCTCTACATGTGGTCAAAGGTAATCATCTATCAATTGACTTGCAGTTTCTGTAAGGCAGCCATTACCAGAGACTATAGGTCTTCCAGGTGGCTGCATTAGGTTTTTATGTATTTTCGGCAAGGCGTAAAGCGTGGGTGTCTTGGGGTATTTGACATTTAGGAACTCCCATGTTTTTTTCTTTATAAGGCCTTCATAATAGGCTGAGCCTATTAGTTTGCAATATCATATCTCTGTAAGGCTGACATTGCTATTAGATATTTTTTTTTATACCATTCATGTTTTTTAACAAATTCATGACCATAGTTTCAAACTGCTGACAGTTCATCAATACAAGATTGCCTCCTTTGTCCGAGGACTTGATAATCAAATTTTTATTCTGTTGTAATGAGGTGACTGCCTCTTGCTGGGCCCGGAGTTAGATTGGATTGAGATAGGCCTTTCCAATTGGTCTTGCAAATCTCATTGGTGACTTGTTGCGTAAAGGCCCATATGTTAGGATTACACTGTAGAGCTGGAAATACCTGGGATTTAGGTTTATAGTCCCTAGGAATGGAAATTATGGGAGGAATGATTAGTGGGACAGCCGAGGCCCAGCCGAGTGACGGCTCGCCCGAGCCAGAGGGCTCAGTCTCATCCACATGACCTTCCTCCCATAAATCCTTAAGATCATCTAGTGCTTTTATATCATTAATTGTTAATTCTTTGCAAAATGGATTGGCCAAGGAATGACCTTGGGAATAGGGCTCTTCCTTATCTTATATGATTTTTAACATTAATTTTCTTGAGAATAGATTGATGTCCTTGATGAGTTCAAACTGATTCATCTTTTGGGTGGGGCAGAATGTCAATCGTAAACCAAGGACCTGAACCTGATCCTCAGTAAGTGTGTAAGAAGATAAATTAATCGCCTTGAATTAGTTTTGTTTGTATGCAGTTTGGGATTCACTAGGTCTCCCTTCTTTGCATCCGAAACAGGTTGAGAAAAGATTGGATGCGGGACGAAAATCCAATTGGGAATCCAATTGGTTGGCTTACCTGGGCTTGGGTTTACGTAGGAAAAATTTGTGAAGTGATAGTAGTGCCTGTGTTTATGGTGGATTCCAAGTGGCCAGGTCCCCCTTGTAAATGAGAGGAGTTAAATGTGTTTTGTGCTCAACCTGTGTTAGGAGTGTGCTTCAGTGCAGAGACTTGTGCATTATCAATATCATTTTTCCGTTTAAAGGAACTAGATGTCTTGGTAGTGCGAATTAGTTCGTGCGCCTGTGAAGAGGATGCAGAAGAAAATTCAGATGTGTCAGAATCATTGGGATCATTAGTTGATTCTTTAGGTTTATATATTTTATTGTTTTGTCTCTTATTTTTGCCCTGGGCCCAATTATATGCCTGATTGTTGTCATAAGATAATTTGTCTCGCATTAATTTTTTCTCTTTTGTTTTCAGTATTTCTACAACATAAATCTCTAAATTACTTTTCAAAGTGATTTCTCGTGCACTGAACAAGGGGTCAGAGACGACTTTTTCATTTTCTCTATATAATCTCTCAATTTCTTTGTCTAGGGAAATCATTTCAACAGTGTATTGATGGCAAAGTAGTTCCATCATGAGGATGAAACATATCTGTAGATTTTCTTCCCAGTTGGTTTTAGAAATCTAAATCTATTGCATTGATATTCGGAAAAATTTGTATCCTTAAACCTCATGGTGAGATTTTTTTCTTCTATATATTTAAGGAAATAGCATTTGTTCCAATGGATTCTAGATTTCTTCTCCAACATACGTTGAAGTCAGAGAATAAATCTGTCCATTTTGTAAAAATATATGTATTGAATTTGACATGCAACAAGGGATTTTTATGAAAATGTTTTTATTGACAACAATAAAGTATATTTTTTATAATTAAAAAATACTATACTCCTCATTTCTTGACACCTTAAAAGTCCCACAGTTTTCCTCTTCTTTCATGTTTTCCTAATATAAAATTGGGATGTGGTATCCTCTCTGACCAGGCAACCCTAAATCTTCTTGTTAACATTTTGGCATTGTTCCACTGGCTCAAGAATCAGTCTAGGGCTTTTTGGGGGGATTTTATTTGAACAGGAACTTGGATAGGGATGGAAAGCATGGGATACCCCAAACTGTAGAACTGTAGAACTGCAGGTCTGCTAGACTTCTGGCTGCTCTGTACAAATTCTGCCTATACTGCACAACCTTAGGCTGTACTGTCTCTTGGCTGAACTTGCACAACTTCTGGCTGTGTTGCACAGCTCCTGGCTCCACTAGGCACTCTTAAAGGAATATGGCACGCTCCTGACTGTCTTTCACAGCTCCTGGATGCACTGGGCACACTTCAGCAGTAAAGCACACTCCTGGTTTCCTTGTACAACTCTGACCCAGGCTCTCTCTCTTCGGCAAGCCACCCAGCTAAGCCTAGCTGGGACCTCAATATCTTCATTGCTTCCTCAGCTTTCTCTCTGTCTTTCTCTCTCTCTCTCTCTCTCTCTCTGCCCCAGGGGCAGAGCCCAAAGCACAGGTGTCTCCCTCAGAAGGCTAGCCCCCAGAACTCTGCCCCTTGGCTGCCAGGCCTCAGAAAATTCATAGGCTCTCCAACCACCTATTGGACACACCCCTCCATGGATTGGTCAGAGATTCATAAATATTCAGCCTGCTTGTTCTGCTCTCCTTCCCACTATGCTTCTAGAAATTTGCAGAAAACAAGGGGAAATAGCACAACAGCAGCCGGTGAGACACTGAATAGTCCAAAACAATCAACCCCTGCTCCACTGATTGCAGAGGAGCTAACTAAATTTGCCTAAACAAGGAAGGTGCTATATCAGCATAAAAATTTTATTTTAAAAACAACATGACCAATCCTCTTTAAACTTGTTTCTATTTTTTTTTTATTTACCACTTACTGACTGCCTATAGCAGATTTATTGCTACAGGGCAGCTTTCCTGTGCAGAATCTTGTATACAGTTGTGCTCATAAGTTTACATACCCTGGCAGAGTTTATGATTTCTTGGCCAATTTTCTGAGAATATGAATGATAACACAAAAACTTTTCTTTCACTCGTGGTTAGTGTTTGGCTGCAGCCATCAATCAACCGTGTTTACTCTTTTTAAATCATAATGGTAACCGAAACTACGCAAATGACCCTCATCAAAAGTTTACATACCCTGGTGATTTTGGCCTGATAACATGCACACAAAGGGGTTTGAATGGCTATTAAAGGTAACCATCCTCACCTGTACTCTGTTTGCTTGTAATTTGTGTGTGTGTATAAAAGGTCAATGAGTTTCTGGACTCCTGACAGACCCTTGCATCTTTCATCCAGTGCTGCGCTCACGTTTCTGGATTCTGAGTCATTGGGAAAGCAAAAGAACTGTCAAAGGATCTGCGGGAAAAGGTAGTTGAACTGTATAAAACAGGAAAGGGTTATAAAAAGATATCCAAGGAATTGAGAATGACAATCAGCAGTGTTCAAACTCTAATCAACTGGAAAATGAGGGGTTCTGTTGAAACCAAACCACGGTCAGGTAGACCAACTAAAATTTCAGCCACAACTACCAGGAAAATTGTTAGGGATGCAAAGAAAAACCCACAAATAACTTCAGGTGAAATACAGGACTCTGAAAACATGTGGTGTGGCTGTTTCAAGATGCACAATAAGGAGGCACTTTAAGAAAGATGGGCTGCATGGTCAAGTTGCCAGAAAAAAGCCATTACTACGCAAATGCCACAAAGTATCCCGCTTACAATACACCATAGAGCACAGAGACAAGGCTCAAACCTTCTGGCATAAAGTTATTTGGAGTGATGAGACCAAAATTTCGCTTTTTGGCCACAACCAGAAACACTACATTCCACCATTCCTACTGTGAAACACGAAGGTGGATCACTTATGTTTTGGGGATGTGTGAGCTACAAAGGCACAGGAAATTTGGTCAAAATTGAAGGCAACATGAATGCAGTATGTTATCAAAAAATACTGGAGGAACATTTGCATTCATCAGCCACTAAGTTGCGCATGGGACATACTTGAACATTCTAACATGACAATGATCCAAAACACAAGTCCAAGTAGACCTGTCATTGGCTACAGCAGAATAAAGTGAAGGTTCTGGAGTGGTCATCTCAGTCTCCTGACCTCAATATCATTGAGCCACTCTGGAGGGATCTCAAAACGTTCAGTTCATGCAAGACAGCCCAAGAATTTACAGGAACTGGAGGCTTTTTGTCGAGAGGAATGGGCAGCTTTACCATCTGAGAAGATAAAGAGCCTCATCTACAAATACCATAAAAGACTTCAAGCTGTCATTGATGTTAAAGGGGGCAATACACGGTATTAAGAACTGGGGTATGTAAACTTTTGATCAGGGTCATTTGGGTAGTTTCTGTTGTGATTATGATTTAAAAAGAGTAAACACAGTTGATTGATAATAAATGGCTTCAGCCAAACACTAACCATGAGTGAAAGTAATTTTTTTTGTGTTATCATTCATATTCTCTGGAAAATGGCCAAGAAATCATAAATTCTGCCAGGGTATGTAAACTTATGAGCACAACTGTATATACATGATTCTATACTTCCGCCTACAGGGGACGTGTGTACCTCTGGTGGCCCATTTCTGCTGTGATTATTCACAGCAGAAGCTGATCTGTGGGTTCTGTGCACTGGATGTATGCCAGCACCTGCCGATTGTCGGGCAGAGACTTAGAATGGAGATCTGCCTATGTAAACAAGGCAGATCTCTATTCTGACAGGGGGGAAGGGATAGATTTTGTGTTCCTGCAAAGCAGAGAATACAATCCATCTCTTCCCCTAGGAAAAGAAGCACATACAGTACACAGAAACACTGTTAGGCACAGTTAACCCTTTGATCGCCCTAGATGTTTAATCCCTTACCAGCCATTAGTACAGTGATAGTTCATATTTTTACCACTGATTACTGTATTAGTGTCACTGCAAAACGTCAAAAGTGTCATTTAGTGTCCGATTGTCTGCTGCAATATCGCAGTCCTGCTATAGGTCGCTGAATGCCGCCATTATTAGTATAAAAAAAAATTAAATTCCAGTAAATATATTATAGTTTGTAGACGCTATAACTTTTGTGCAAACCAATCAATATATGGTGTATATATAAAGACATTTTACATTTTTATAATGGCTATGTTTTATAGCGGAAAGTAAAAAATATTTTTATTTATTTATTTTTTTTCAAAATTGTTGTGATGTTTTTTGTTTATAGCGCAAAAAATAAAAAAAGCATGCATCAAAATGACATTTTTACCCAGGATACTTTACTATGTCAGAACCTTACCAATAGCAGTCCCGAGAAGAGAACTATAACATCTGCAAGCTGAGGTCCTCCTTATTATATGGGGTAACAGAAAACCTTGGTTGAATAAACTTACATTATATGCCTCAAAACCACGAGGTGGGCTTGGTCTTCCCAATCTACAGGCCTATTTTCAAGCTGCTCAAATTGCCCAACTTGCCTATACTACTGCTAAAGGATCTACACACCTTTTGGGTCTCTATTGAGGCCCTCTCCTGTTGTCCCTTTGCGATAGGATCACTATAGGATCACTACTGTGGCTTCCTAGCCGTCTACGCCCTCCTATATTATGTCTCACCTTATCACACTCATTAGCCGTCTGGGACAGAGTGCGTCACCGTAAATCTCTATCATCCCCGCATACACCGTTAACTCCTATTTTCTGCAACCTGAATTTTGATCTGGGCTGGTACCTAGATAGTTTCAGTGGTGGCTCAACAAGAGGTTGATGATTATCTTAATGGGGACCAACTATATTTTCCTTACAACACTTTAAAGATACAATGCAGATGCCCCTTAGTGAAATATTTACATATAACCTAATTCAATCTTTTGTCAGTTCTAAACTTAATTTATTAGTTGGGCGTCTTACACTCACGACTTTTGAACTATCTTGCTAAACAAGGGGCCTTTTGAAGGGACGAGTATCTGTGGTATATGCCTCCCTCACTGAGCCGAGTTCAAAGATTCCTTATATGAATCAATGGGAAAGGGATCTGAATCTTATCTTAGATTTGCCTGAGTGGCAAGATATTGCTTATGCTTTATCTAAAGTTTCCATTAATACAATGCTAATTGAAGCTAATTATAAAACTCTTCTACGTTGGTACTTGGTCCCTACCTGGGTGGCTAAAATGCATCTGTCCACTTCTCCTACCTGCTTTCGACGTTGTGGTTAGTTGGGGACGATGCATCATGTCTGGTGGCAATGCCCCCTTGCAACTAGGTTTTGGAATCAGATATTTAATTTAATGTACTCAGTAATGTGAATATTCATACATTCCAAGAGGCATCCCTCTTCCACAAGCTACCCGGAGGTCAGTGAAATTGATCAAATATACTGTAAATTGTTGGCAGCAAGGATTACTATTGCTAGACATTGGAAACAGTAGCTAATTCCTCTTGATTATGTAAAGAGCAAACTTAACTGGATTATGGTCATTGATAAACTCACTCATGTAGCATCCTCTATTTTAGGTAGGTGCTAGAAGTAGGATTTTTGTGAGTGCAGGTAAATTTAATCAGGCCTAGCTGTAAGTGGGCTGGGAGTGGCTCAGAGTAGGCTGGTGAGTCAAAGGGACCATCATCTTTTGGTTACCTCCCTCTGGCTTTTAGCGGACTCTAGAAGAGAGGAGGGGAAGAAAGGTGGAGCAGTTTGGGGTGTTCTAGGAAGCCCTGATCTCCAATCTGGATTGGCAGGGGGCAGGCCTCCTTAAATGCCTGGGGTCAGCCCAGCTGTGGAGGAGTTGTTGGGTGAAAGGAGATGGAACACTAGGTTGTTGGGGCCTTTGAGGCACTCCCCAGTCTGGGGGGGGGGGGGGGTGACCTTGGACCTGTGGAGTTCTGGTGCAAGTTGGAGCCTTTCTGAGAAACAAAAAAATGATCTGGACAGGAGGCACAGAGAGGGACCGAGAAGGAGAATGGGAGCTAGTGTTGCCAGGCAAGTCTCCAGGAAGGATCCACCGGAGTACAGCCAGGAGGGCTGGTGAGTGGCAGGCACAGTTGGGAAAGCTGGGGAGGCAAGACTTTTCTTTCACTATTTGTTGCTACACTAAATGGGCCCACGGTCCCTGCCTGCAAATGGCAATTGCTAAGGCCTGACAGAGTCAAAGTTGAGCCTACCATGTGCTAGCTGTGCCTGGAACCAAGTATTGTTCAGGAGAGAGAGAAACAGTCTGCAAATAAGCATTGTGCTGGAGGAGACTGGGGCTTTAGAAGAGTAAATAGAGGTTCCAACTAATCACCCAATTGATTCTGTACATCCCATCATTTCCCTTACCCTAGCCAAGTTCATAATCCCTCAATAAAAAACAAAACAAATATATGGACTGTTCATTGTCTCTAAGGTGAATGGGAAGTGAATGCCGGGCTGGGCAGAGGTGACAGGTGGACCGCAATATCCAGCAGCCCTACAGGGTACCCCTACACTCATATATTTCACAACAACACTAAAAAGTTTGATAAAATATGGGATCCGTGGATCCAATATGTATCAGTTCTCTAATGAGCCCGGGCTGACCCTCCTCTCCTCTTTCTTTTTCTATCTTCATTCTGATTTTCCTTCTCTCTTTTCCGTTGCCTAATCTTGTTTATACCAGGTTGTCTTTAGGGCCTTATATGGTTCTGTTTTTGATGGTATTCTCAGGGGTAGGTACAAGAGTTCTCCCGTTATTCCCTATCCACTACTTCCCTCCCACCCTCCCCTTACTATTTCCCCATACTATGTATTTATTCCCGTACCATTTAATACCTGGTTGAAATCCAAGTTACTGCTTAGAATTGTTATGTTCCTGGTCCCTTGTGGATCAGGTCCATGTTTTCCTGATTAATAATCTCAGAATACTTTCCTGAGAACATCCCATTACTAATGTTTGTTTCTTTGACGATGGTCTATATTATCCACTTACAGACCCCAAGATGTTCAATGACCAGGCCATTTTTTTGCAATACAGCACTGTGTGGCTTTAACTGACAATTGCGCGGTCGTGCGATGCTGTACCCAAACAAAATTGATGTGCTTTTTTCTCCCACAAATAGAGCTTTCTTTTGGTGGTATTTGATCACCTCTGCGGTTTTTATTTTTTTTGCTATAAACAAAAGAAGAGCGACAATTTTGAAAACATTTTTTTACTTTTTGCTATAATAAATATCCCCAAAAATGTTTTTAAAAAAGAAATTTCTTCATCGGTTTAGGCCAATATATATTCTTTTACATATTTTTGGTAACAAAAAAAAAAGCAATAAGCGTATATTGATTGGTTTGCACAAAAGTTATAGCGTCTACAATCTATGGGAAAGATTTATGGTAATTTTATGGCATTTTAATTTTTTTACTAGTAATGGCGGTGATCTGCGATTTTTAGCGGTACTGCAACATTGCGGCGGACAGATCGGACTCTTTTGATACATTTTTGGGACCATTGACATTTATACAGCGACCAGTGCTATAAAAATGCACTGATTACTGTGTAAATGTCACTGGTAGGGAAGGGGTTAACACTAGAGGGCGATCAAGGGGTTAAATGTGTTCCCTGGTGTGTGTTTCTTACTGTAGTGGGGCGGGGACTGACTGGGGGAGGAGACATATCACTGTTCCTACTTACTAGGAACAAACGATCTGTCTCCTCTTCCCTGTGAGCCGGTTGACAAGTGGTTATCTTTGTTAGTTTTTACTTTAAAGTGATACTAAAGCTTAGTTTTTTTTTTTTTTTTTTAAATAACAAACATGTCATACTTACCTCCACTGTGCAGCTCATTTTGCACAGAGTGCCCCCAAACTTTCTCATCTGGGGTCCCCCGGCGGCTCTCGCGGCTCCTCCCCACATTAGATAACCCCCTAGGAGAAGCGCTCTCCCGAAGGGGTAACCTTGCGGGCACGCTCCCGAGTCATTCATTCGGCATCCATAGAAGCCGAATGTATGACTAGGGCCCCCCCCCCCGGGTCATTGGATTTAATTGACAGCAGCAGGAGCCAATAGCAGCGCTGCTATCAATCCATCCAGTCAAAACCGGGACTCCATGGAGAGAAGGACAGCGCACCGAAGAAGATGAAGGGGCTCAGGTAAGTAAAACAGGGGGGCTGGGGGGCCGGTGACTGCCAGGTGTATTTTCACCTTACTGCATAGGATGCATTAAGGTGAAAAAACACAAGCTTTTACAATCCCTTTAATGACTTATGTCTTTGATAAGTACATTTCCTCATACTCTTAGGACATTGCTATTGTAGCTACCTTTGGATTTAGGCACATACTTATACTCATATATCTCATACAGTGAGTACGCCCTGCAAGATCCATGGAAGAAGTTTGGATTTATACTTTCTTTTCCACATCTTTGCCAAGCCTGCACTGTGTCTGGCCTCGGTCCTCCTTGCTGTGGTCTCTGTCCCTTCAGCTCCCGGGGGAGATGTCCTCCGCTGGCCCTTGCTTGGGATCAGTCTCTGAAGCCAATCGTCTGACAAGTAAGTATGGGATGATCGGTTCAGGCTTCATGCTTCTGTCTAATCATAACCTATACTCCAATATATACCTTTGTTGTTTTCACAGACATCAGATTTGCACACCAGCCCCTGAGGAAGCGAGGAAAGCTTGCGAAACGCGTTGGGTTAGAGATGTATCATGCATATCTGTACTATCAATACTATGTGATGTTGCATTATTATGGCTATGTTTAGAGGACCATTATGCTACGTTGCTGTTTTTATGAATGTGTCACCCATGCTCATGTCTTGTATTGGATGATATTGTTACCATTCTAATAAACTTTGTTACTTTTTTTCTCACACATTTATTTACCTTTTGATCACCCTGAACACTTTATTTAAAGTCCCAGGGGCGACTATTGCTTCTCTGTTATGTTATATAGGGATGGAAGTGTTTCATGTTGGGGGGCAGTCTTCAGACTTTTCTTTTTCATATGTCTTTGATAGAATGACAACCCGAGAACGGGCTATCATTTTAAATGGTATATTTTTTACTGTTGGATCATATTTAATAAAAATATTGAAATCTAAAAAAAAAATGCAGTGGTGATCAAATACCACCAAAAGAAAGCTCTATTTGTGAGAAAAAAGGGACAAACGTAATTTATGTACAGCGTTGCATGACTGCACAATTGTCAGTTAAAATAACACAGTGGAAAAGAAAAAAGGTTACAGCGCTCTCTGCAGGGACAACTCAATCCATACACCAAGTCCATTCACAGGTGCCAAGGCTCAATGTGTCCCAACACACTTCAATGCAACAGTAGTAAGAAGAGCCGGCAAAACTGTAGTCCTTTAGGTATATTGGTACATCAGAGTGACAACAAGAAAGCTGACGCGTTTCGGCAATAGCCTTAGTCGTAGCTACGACTAAGGCTATTGCCGAAACACGTCAGTTTATTGTTTTATTGCCACCCTGATGTACCAATAAAGGACACTTCAAGGACTACAGTTTCGCCGGCTCTTCTTACTACTAAAATAACGCAGTGGAAAAGAAAAAAGGTTACAGCGCTCTCTGCAGGGACAACTCAATCCATACACCAGGTCAGCTCACAGGTGCCGAGGCTCAATGTGTCTCAACACACTTCAATGCAACAGTAGTTAGAAGAGCCGGCAAAACTGTAGTCCTTGAAGTGTATTGGTACATCAGAGTGACAATAAAACAATAAAGCTGACGCGTTTCGGCAATAGCCTTAGTCGTAGCTACGACTAAGGCTATTGCCGAAACGTGTCAGATTTATTGTTTTATTGTCACTCTGATGTACCAATAAAGGACACTTCAAGGACTACAGTTTTGCCGGCTCTTCTTATTACCAAAATAACGCAGTGGAAAAGAAAAAAGGTTACAGCGCTCTCTGCAGGGACAACTCAATCCATACACCAGGTCAGCTAACAGGTGCCGAGGCTCGATGTGTCCCAACACACTTCAATGCAACAGTAGTAAGAAGATCTGGCAAAACTGTAGTCCTTGAAGTGTATTGGTACATCAGAGTGACAATAAAACAATAAAGCTGACGCGTTTCGGCAATAGCCTTAGTCGTAGCTACGACTAAGGCTATTGCCGAAACGTGTCAGCTTTATTGTTTTATTGTCACTCTGATGTACCAATAAAGGACACTTCAAGGACTACAGTTTTGCCGACTCTTCTTACTACTAAAATAACGCAGTGCCGTATCACACAAAATGGCCTGGACATGAAGGAGGGGTAAACCTTCCAGAGGTCAAGTGGTTAATAAATAGATATGTCGAACCAATGGATGACTTGATGCACACAACAAGAAAAGCTAGGCAAAGGCCATTATAATAACCTAGAAAAAAATAAAATTATTTCTGTTTGTGTTCCTCTTTCGATTCCAAACCTTTCTGATCAGACTGTGTCCAAGGAACACCTGACCCCAATTTCATCACAGGGATTGTTTTGCTGTATATAAATTATGCCATGCACGTACAAAACATATTTCCTCAGGACATATATTAACAGGAAAAAAAGACTACTTTTGTTCAAACAATTCAATTCAAGCGTGAAAACATTATCTCAAATATGCTGACTTCTTTCACAAACTCTACGGGATTGCAAAAGATTATGAACACAAAAAAAAAAAAAAAAATCTCCCAGAGTTACTGAGTCCGCAATCTTTGTTCCCTGCCTCTCGCCATGCTTCTCACAACCCAAATTGTATATGGAAAGGACTTCAATGTGAATTATTACTGAGAATTTTCCAAAAGATGTTACATACTGTGGGTGTTGGGGGGGATGAAAAGAAACACATTTAAATGAGTACATTGCAGACTGAGGCAGAGTCGAATGTACTGAATGCTTGGCATTTAGATTTAGGCTCTTTTTTTTTTTCCTGCCAGTTTGGATCTACAGAGATCAGAAAAAAATGCAAAAAAATTGAGTGTTCTGCTAAAATGAATAGTCGGTAATACTTTAAAGGGAAGCAATTGTATGATTTGAATATGCATTCTACGGTGCTTTGTACAACATTTATCTGAAGTCAAATAATATAATAATACAGTGGAACCTCGGATTGCGAGTAATGCGGTTAACGAGCGTTTTCGCAAAAACCAGCTATTATTTTTTTAAAATCCTGGCTCGGTTTGCGAGCGTTGTCTCGCAAAACGGGCAGGATTCAAGCCTCTGCGGTGTGCGGTACCGCATTTGGCCAGAGGTGAGGGGGCACTGGTGAAACTTGTAGACCTTCGGAGCCATTCAGAGCCAATCGAAAATACTTGAAACACTCGGAAATACTCAGAAACACTTGAAAATACCCCCAAATGTTTCCGAGCCTTTCCCAGGGGTTTCCGAGTGCATCCGAGCGGTCTCCGAGTATTTCAGAGTCTCTCCGGCGCCCTCCCACCTCTGGCCACATGCGGTATTGCATGCAATAGAAGTCAATGTGGAACGAATTATCTTTGTTCCAATTGACTTCTGTGGGGAAACTCGCTTTGATATGCAAGTGCTTTGGATTACAAGCATTCTCCTGGAACGGATTATGCTTGTAATCCAAGGTACCACTGTATATGTATATATTGGGGTGTTTAGCTCAAGTGTAGATGCATTTTTTGTGCAGTGAGTCCACATCAGACAGGCCTTATAGTTAAGGGCCTGGTAGCCCACGTTTATTAACTGCTTGCTGCCCGCCCACCGTCAAATGACGGCAGGGCGGTTCAGCTCTTGTTCTGGGAAGACATCATATGACAGCGTCCTAGAACAGCCACTCTCGCGCGCCCGCGGGGGGGGACGCGCAGCGAAGCACTTGCGGCTGTGCCGTGTCGCTAGGACGCGGCGCAACCCCGATCTCTGTGAAGAGCTGTGTGCGCGGCTCTTTAACCATGTGATCGGCTGTGTCCAATCATCATGAATCATCGGTAATCGACTCTGAGTGTGAGGAGAGGAGAGCCGATCAGCGGCATCTCCTCACAGGGGGACATCTAGGGATGTAATCAGGACACTCATCATCAGTGCCCTGGTTACAATAAATAAACACAGTGTCACAAAACAGTGCCCACCAATGCCAGCATACAGTGCCCACCAGTGGCAGCAATCAGTGCCCACCAGTGCCCACAAGTGCCATCAATCAGTGCCCATTAGCGATGCCAGTCAGTGCTGGCAATCAGTGCTGCCTATCAGTGATGCCCATCAATGCCCATCAATGCTGTCGATCAATGCCCAATGTCGCCCATCAGTGCCACCCATCAATGCCCATTAGTGCCCATCTGTACCGCCTATCCGTGCCCACCAGTGCCGCCTATCAGTGCCCACTAGTGCCGCCTATTAGTGCCCATCAGTGCCACCCAACAGTGCTCATCAGTGCCACATATCAGTGCCACCTATCAGTACCCATAAGTGCAGCATATTAGTACCTCCTCATCAGTGCCCATAAATTCCGCCTCATCAGTGCCCATAAGTGCCACCTCATCAATGCCCACCAGTTCAGCCTATCAGTGCCGCCTCATCAGTGCACATCAGTGAATGCGAAAAAATTACTTAGTTACAAAATTTACCGACAGAAAAAAAATCTAAATTTTTGGTCTTTTTTTTTTTTTTTTTTGTAAAAAATAAAAAACCCAGCAGGGACCACTTTCCAGACACAAGTCTGTCTTCACACAGCACCAGCAGTAGCAATGCTACTCACACTCCACCTTTCTTCCCCCCACTGCTCTCACCAGTCCCTCGTTATATGGGCTGTGTGCACCTGGGCACATAACCTGCTGGCTATCCACAAGACCCGGACACAGGGTTGGAGATCCCGTCCCGCCCAAGTCTCTTAGGGATCTCCAAACTACAGAGTCCCATCCGGAACTAGCAAGATCTGGAGAGAGCTGCCAGAGCAGTCCTCTCCTTTTCAAGTCTACACTCTGTAGCTCTGCAGTCCGCCGACATGCAGACTCTGTGTCCATTTTTGCCCCATCTCCATGGGTACAAGAACTCTCACTATTAATGTGTGTATATATATATATATATATATATATATATATATATATATTTATTTATTTATTTTTTGGAATATATATATAGATTTTTTTCCCTATATACCCTGCCCGGCTCGGCATTCAATTCGCAGACACTCCAAGACTATGAACTGGTGAAATAATAGCAAAGTTGCTAGGGACAACTATATACACTGTTTGTATACTTCTCCAGACTCCTCCAGCACAACTCTTCACTTCCTATCTAGTGGTTCGCTCCATTCCTCCTGAATGTCACTTCCTATTTAGTGATTCCAGGAGCAGCTAGCACATGGTGGTTAGACCTTGACATTGCCTCAGCCAGGCCTAAGTAACTTGCCCTTTGCAGGCAGGGACCCAGAGTGTAGCAGAAAATATGGAAAGTCTTGTTAGCGCTAGCTGCCCTTCTAGTGGACTACTGCTCTCAGTCAGTCCTCTTCAGGCCCTGCCAGCCCTCCTGGCTGCAGCTGCCCGACTTCACTGCCCATGACATTGCAATCCTTACTACTGGCTCCACACCCAGCTCTGACTGTTTCCTCTCAGTCCTCTCTGGCATGCCTCTTCAGTCCTTCTGACTGCACATATCACTCGCCAGCCCTCCTGGCTGCAACTGGTGGTTCCCTCCTGAAGACTTGCCCGGCAGTACCAGCTCCTGCTGTCCTCTCTGATTCCTCCTGTGCCTTCTGTCCAGATTCTTCATGAATTCTTGAAGGGCTCCACCCTGCACCAGAGTCCCAGGCCCAAGGTCCCCCCCCCAAGACTGGGGAGCTCCCTCACAGCCTAGTACTCCAATCTCAGTTCTTCCACCCGACAACTCCTCCCCAGCTGGGCTGACTCTGGGTATTTCAAGGAGGCTTCCCCTCTGCCAATCCTAGTTGGCGATTGGTCAGGGCTCCCTGAGACACCCCAGACGGCTCCACCACTCTTCCCCTCCTCTTCTTCTAGAATCCTCTAGAAGAAAGAGGGGGGTAACAGTGAGTTGATGCTGTCGGTGAGTCATTGCTGCTGCTCTGAGCCACTCCCAGCCCACACAACTCAAAACAATCAGGCCTAGCTTCCAGCCAGGCCTGCCTAAATTTACCTACACTTACCAAAAAACCCTACTCTAGCACCTACGTAAGTAGAGGGTGCTACACATATAATAACAGCTTATAAATTGACATGTACCTGTGTTCATAGGGTTTGTCAGTTATTCAGGTAGTGCTTGTGAGCCCAAAGGCTTCAAGGATGCATTAAAATTCCCCTATCTATGCACATTTATGTGCTTGAACACTGCACTAAAATATGACACATTAGCTGAAATAAAGCTGGGTCCAGAGGCATAAAAATACATTAAAAAGTGCCATTAAAATTTTAGGCTTTTGCTGGATTTCAGTATGAATGATTTCCAACTCTCCACTGAATTGTTTCAGAATCATAACAATTAAAAAAGTCATAAAGCCCACCTCCAGCTTTAAAGTGGAAGTAAAGGCCTTTATATAATTTAAAGTGATATTAAAGTCTTGTTTTTTTTTTTTTTTGTTTAAAAATAACAAACTTGCCATACTTACCTGCTCTGTTGCAGTGGAGAGCAGCCCAGATCCTCCTCTTCTCGGGTCCCCCTCCAGAACTCCTGGCCCCTCCCTCCTGCTGAGTGCCCCTAAAAGTAAGCAGCTTGCTATGGGGCACCCAAACTGAGCTGCTGCTCTGTGTGCCCATTCAGACACGGACCCACAGCTTGCCCCCCCCCCCCCCCACACCATCTCTCTTCTAATTGGCTCACCGATTTTGATTAACATCAGCGGGAGCCAATGGCGCCCCGCTGCTGTCTCTCGTGCAACATCGCTGGTTCAGGAGGGAGCTCAGGTAAGTATTAGGAGGGCTGATGCACGCAGAAGGTTTTTTTTTTTTTATCTTAATGCATAGAATGCATTCGGATGAAAAACTTTCTGCCTTAAGAACCACTTTTAACCTACAGATAAGCCTATAATAAAGCTTACCTGTAGTTACAGTAGAAATTTACTTTACCATTGCCGGTAATGTCACCGGTGCGTGCGCACTGCGCTCTCAATGGACGGTGTGCCATCCATAGAGAGAGCTGTGCCGCGGCCATGGCGTCATTGCAGCCCGCGAACCCGGAAGGAAAACCAGGTGAAGATGAAAGCCCCGGGTGAGCTGTGACAGCGCTCCGCTGGAGGTCTTCGTCTTCAGATAAGTCTTTCATAATCTGCTAGTGTGTAATGCATACTAGCACATTATGCTTTTGACTTGCAGGGAAAAGATTTTTTTTTGTTTTCTTTTTTTTTTTTGCGTTTTTTTTTTTTTTTTTTCGCGGTTTACTACTGCTTTAACAAGCCCCAGAAGGATTCACCCCCTTAATGACCAGGCAAATTTTGTGGTACAGCACCGCGTTATTTAAACTGACAATTGCGTGCTCGTGCGACGTTGTACTCAAACAAAATTGACAAGATTGACGTCCTTTTTCTCCCACAAATAGAGCTTTCTTTTGGTGGTATTTGATCACCTCTGCAAATTTTATTTTTTGCGCTATAAACAAAAAAAGACCGACAATTTTGAGAAAAAAACTATATTTTTTACTTTCTGCTATAATACATATCCAAATAAAAAATGTATTCATCAGTTTAGGACAATATGTATTCTGCTACATACTTTTGGTAAAAAAAAACCAAACAAACAATAAGCGTATATTGATTGGTTTGGGCAAAAGTTATAGCGTCTACGAGATAGGGAAAAGATTTAGGGACTTTTTATTTTTTTAAGTGGTTTTTACTAGTTATGGCGGGGACTTCAAAGTTAACACTGGTCTGTAATGTATGTTCATACCTCAATATCATAAATTATAACATTAGATTTTTCACTCCAGCAGTATTAATGAGTTTGGAAATTGTAGAGAAATGTTTAACTAATGCATTACAATTTATTTACACCCATTCGATTTTAGACAACTAAAATTAGTTTTTTTTGGGGCGTACACACGGTCTGACTTTTTGACTGGTCTGATGGACGCCGACGGACCAAATCCGGCGAACAATCCGATCGTGTGTGGGCTTCACCGAACCTTCAGCGGACCTTTCCAGTCGCAAATCTGACAGACTTTAGATTTGGAACATGCTTTACGTCGTAACTCCGCCGGACCCAGAAATCTGCTCGTCTGTATGCTAGTCCAACAGACAAAAACCGACGCTAGGGCAGCTATTGGCTACTGGCTATCAACTTCCTTATTTTAGTCCGGTGTACATCATGACGTACGAATCCGTCGGACTTTGGTGTGATCGTGTGTAGGCAAGTCCGGTCGTTAGAAAGTCCGTCGAAAGTCTGTCGAAAGTCTGTCAGATAGGCTGTCGGACTTTTGTAGCTGAAAAGTCAGATCGCGTGTACACGGCATAACTCGACTAAAATGTACTGGAGATTTAGTCGACTAAATACGGCTAAAACTAAAACAATTGCAGAAGACTAAAATGGGACTAAAACTAAAATGCTATTTTAGTCCTAAGACTAATGCCCCGTACACACGGTCGGACTTTGTTTGGACATTCCGACAACAAAATCCTAGGATTTTTTCCGACGGATGTTGGCTCAAACTTGTCTTGCATACACACGGTCACACAAAGTTGTCAGAAAATCCGATCATTCTAAACGCGGGGATGTAAAACACGTACGTCGGGACTATAAACGGGGCAGTAGCCAATAGCTTTCATCTCTTTATTTATTCTGAGCATGCGTGGCACTTTGTCCGTCGGATTTGTGTACACACGATCGGAATTTCCGACAACGGATTTTGTTGTCGGAAAATTTTATATCCTGCTCTCAAACTTTGTGTGTCGGAAAATCCGATGGAAAATGTGTGATGGAGCCTACACACAGTCGGAATTTCCGACAACAAGGTCCTATCACACATTTTCCGTCGGAAAATCCGACCGTGTGTACGGGGCATAAGACTAAAACGAAATCAAAATTTGCTGCCAAAATTAACACTGAAGTCCCCGAGTTACGAACACAATAGGGACTGTGGGTTTGTTCGTAAGTCGAAGTTGTTCCTAAGTCGCAACACTGCATTTGTAAGTGTAACTTCTGGTTACACTTCTGGTTCTGCCTGTGCATGGATGTGGGATGTTCGGGGCGCTTGTTATATTATCTGGGGCTCTTCTGGCCGTGCAGTACATGTAGTACTGCAGTATGGGATGTGTCCGGAGGTATCCAGGACCAGCGTGGAGCACAAGTGGCCGGCATTTGAGGCCGTTCGTAAGTAGGAGTCGTTCGTAACTTGGGTGTTCGTAACTCAAGGACTGCCTGTATAAATAGCACTGGCGGGGAAGGGGTTAACACTAGCGGGCACTCAAGAGGTTAAGTGTTCCCCGGGAGGTGTTTCTAACTGTTGGAGGAGGGGACTGACTGGGAGTACAGAGAGCTCACTGTTCCTGATCACTAGGAACAGCTGCTCTCTCTCTTCTATCCTGTGAGAAAGAGGATCCGCCTTGTTTACATAGGCAGATCCCCGTTCTGCCTCTCTTTACCGCAATCGCGGATGGCCGGCAGACATTGAGTCTGCCGGACCCATGGGCAAGCTCCAGCGGCGCGCGCGCGCCCACATGCACAGACCGTCGTACAGGTACGTCAGTTTGCGCAGCCAAGCTGCCTTGCTGCAGTATATATGCGGAAGGCGGTCGGCAATTGGTTAAGGTGGTTGTAAAGGTTCGAGTTTTTTTTTACCTTCATACATTCTGTGCAAAAAGGTAAAAAACCTTCTATGTGCAGTAGACAGGGCTGAGCCCCACTCCAGGTGCGAATGGACACACGGAGCAGGGACTCAGATGTGAGCCTGCTCAGGTGCCCCCATAGCAAGCTGCTTGTAGGAGGGGGGGGGGCCTGGAGCACCGGAGGGGGACCCTAGAAGAGGAGGAAGCGGCTGCTCTATGAAAAATCACTGCACAGAGTAGGTGAGTATAACATGTTTGTTATTTAAAAAAAATAAAAACCGAACCTTTAATATTGCTTTAAGTCATCTTAAAGTGATTGTAAACTCTTGTTTTTTTCCCCCCATAAAAATAGTAAACATGTTATACTTACCTGCTCTGTTGCAGTGGATTTGCACAGAGCAGCCCCGATCCTCCTCTTCTCTGCTCCTGGCCCCTCCCTTCTGTTCAGCGCCCCCACAGCAAGCAGCTTGCTATGGGGGCACCTGAGCCGAGTCCATTCAGACACGGAGCCCCGCCCCGGCTCCGCCCCCTCTCTCCCCCCGTGATTGGCTAGCTGACCTTGATTGACAGCAGCGGGAGCCAATGGTGCCGCTGCTGTGTCTCAGCCAAATCAGGAAAGAGAATCTCGGACGGCTGAAACACCCGTGGACATCGCTGGAAAGAGAGGGACCTCAGGTAAGTGTTAGGGGGGCTGCTGCACACAGAAGGCTTTTTTATATTAATGCATAGAATGTGCCTTTACAACCCCTTTCAGTCCCTTCCCTTCACCTCCCTAGCTGAGATGCCCCACAGTTGTTTTATTTATTTATTTCAAGCACCTATACCCTTTCATACCTTTTTTCCAAGTGGCTTCTGCCCAGTCTGGTGACATCACAGGTCCCTCCTCTTCTCCTGTGGCGGTGGGCAGTCCTTCCTGCTGCATTGGATAATGTGTGAGTGCCATTCAGTTCATCAGTGCTGAGAGCCCAGGCTGGTTTATAATGCCCTTGGATCCCACAAGAGGAGCTCCACCTGGTGGAAGCGGTGGGTCATGCTGGAATAAATATAAGCATTGCATCAAAAGCAGGTTTTTTTATTACTTTTACAGGTTTACTTCTAGCCTTAATTGACTTAGTATTGGGACCCGCTACAATCCTTAACTCATAGATCCCAACTGTCCCTGATTTCGAGGGACTGTCCCTGATTTCGAGCAATGTCTCTCTGTCCCTCTTTCCTCCTCATTTGTCCCTCATTCTGGTCTTAACTATATAGATGTATATAAAATGCACTTTTTATCTATCAAAAAGTGTTTTTCAGCTCTAAACCTTTCATCTGATTTCTAAATTGCTGCATTTGTAAATTCCAAAATCCGATATAAAGGAATAGTAGTGGTAAAAAAAAGCACATGTTGGTTTAACAAATCTTGTTTTTTTGTACAATTCTCCTTTAACCACTTCAGCCCCGGAAGGTTTTACCCCCTTCCTGACCAGAGCACTTTTTACAATTCGGCACTGCGTCGCTTTAACTGCTAATTGCGCGGTCATGCAATGCTGTACCCAAACGAAATTTGCGTCCTTTTCTTCCCACAAATAGAGCTTTCTTTTGATGGTATTTGATCACCTCTGCCGTTTTTATTTTTTGCGCTATACGCGGAAAAAGACCGAAAATTTTGAAAAAAAATGATATTTTCTACTTTTTGTTCTAAAAAAAATCCAATAAACTCAATTTTAGTCATACATTTAGGCCAAAATGTATTCGGCCACATGTCTTTGGTAAAAAAAATGTCAATAAGTGTATATTTATTGGTTTGCGCAAAAGTTATAGCGTCTACAAACTAGGGTACATTTTCTGGAATTTACACAGCCTTTAATTTATGACTGCCTATGTCGTTTCTTGAGGTGCTAAAATGGCAGGGCAGTACAAAACCCCCACAAATGACCCCATTTTGGAAAGTAGACACCCCAAGGAATTTGCTGAGAGGCATGTTGAGCCCATTGAATATTCATTTTTTTTGTCCCAAGTGATTGAATAATGACAAAAAAAA
Organism: Lithobates clamitans; assembly: GCA_037952925.1. NCBI lineage: Eukaryota > Metazoa > Chordata > Amphibia > Anura > Ranidae > Lithobates > Lithobates clamitans. The sequence continues at coordinate 914,499 of JBBGZY010001653.1, read as the reverse complement.
AAAAAAAAAAAAAAAATTACAAAAAGTTGTCACTAAATGATATATTGCTCACACAGGCCATGGGCATATGTGGAATTGCACCCCAAAATACATTTAGCTGCTTCTCCTGAGTACGGGGATACCACATGTGTGGGACTTTTTGGGAGCCTAGCCGCGTACGGGGCCCCGAAAACCAAGCACCGCCTTCAGGATTTCTAAGGGCGTACATTTTTGATTTTATTCCTCACTACCTATCACAGTTTTGAAGGCCATAAAATGCCCAGATGACATAAAACCCCCCCAAATGACCCCATTTTGGAAAGTAGACACCCCAAGCTATTTGCTTTGAGGCATGTTGAGTCCATGGAATGTTTTATATTTTGACACAAGTTGCGGGAAAGTGACAAATTTTTTTTTTTTTTTTTTTTTTTTGCACAAAGTTGTCACTAAATGATATATTGCTCACACAGGCCATGGGCATATGTGGAATTGCACCCCAAAATACATTTAGCTGCTTCTCCTGAGTACGGGGATACCACATGTGTGGGACTTTTTAGGAGCCTAGCCGCGTACGGGACCCCGAAAACCAAGCACCGCCTTCAGGATTTCTAAGGGCGTACATTTTTGATTTTACTCCTCACTGCCTATCACAGTTTCGGAGGCCATGGAATGCCCAGGTGGCACAAACCCCCCCCAAATGACCCCATTTTGGAAAGTAGACACCCCAAGCTATTTGCTGAGAGGCATGGTGAGTATTTTGCAGCTCTCATTTGTTTTTGAAAATAAAGAAAGACGAGAAAAAAATTTTTTTTTTTTCTTTTTTCAATTTTCAAAACTTTGTGACAAAAAGTGAGGTCTGCAAAATACTCACTATACCTCTCATCAAAAAGCTTGGGGTGTCTACTTTCCAAAATGGGGTCATTTGGGGGGGTTTTGTGCCACCTGGGCATTCCATGGCCTCCGAAACTGTGATAGGCAGTGAAGAGTGAAATCAAAAATTTACGGCCTTAGAAAGCCTGAAGGCGGTGCTTGGTTTTCGGGGTCCCGTACGTGGCTAGGCTCCCAAAAAGTCCCACACATGTGGTATCCCCGTACTCAGGAGAAGCAACAGAATGTATTTTGGGGTGTAATTTCACATATTCCCATGGCATGTTTGAGCAATATATCATTTAGTGACAACTTTGCGCAAAAAAAAATAAAAAAAATAAAAAATTGTCTCTTTCCCGCAACTTGTGTCACAATATAAATTATTCCATGGACTCAACATGACTCTCAGCAAATAGCTTGGGGTGTCTACTTTCCAAAATGGGGTCATTTGGGGGGGGTTTGAACTGTCCTGGCATTTTATGCACAACATCTAGAAGCTTATGTCACACATCACCCACTCTTCTAACCACTTGAAGACAAAGCCCTTTCTGACACTTATTGTTTACATAAAAAAATAATTTTTTTTTGCAAGAAAATTACTTTGAACCCCCAAACATTATATATTTTTTTTAAAGCAAATGCCCTACAGATTAAAATGGTGGGTGTTTCATTTTTTTTTTTCACACAGTATTTGCGCAGCGATTTTTCAAACGCATTTTTTGGGGAAAAAACACACTTTTTTACATTTTAATGCACTAAAACACACTATATTGCCAAAATGTTTGATGAGATAAAAAAGATGATCTTAGGCCGAGTACATGGATACCAAACATGACATGCTTTAAAATTGCGCACAAACGTGCAGTGGCGACAAACTAAATACATTTTTAAAAGCCTTTAAAAGCCTTTACAGGTTACCACTTTAGATTTACAGAGGAGGTCTACTGCTAAACTTACTGCCCTCGATCTGACCTTCGCGGCGATACCTCACATGCATGGTGCAATTGCTGTTTACATTTGACGCCAGACCAACGCTTGCGTTCACCTTAGCGCGAGAGCAGGGGGGACAGGGGTGCTTTTTTTTTTTTTTTTTTTTTTTTCTTTATTATTATTATTTTTTTATCTTATTTTTAAACTGTTCCTTTCATTTTTTTTTTTTTAAATCATTTTTATTGTTATCTCAGGGAATATAAATATCCCCTATGATAGCAATAGGTAGTGACAGGTACTCTTTTTTGCAAAAATTGGGGTCTATTAGACCCTAGATTTCTCCTCTGCCCTCAAAGCATCTGATCACACCAAGATCGGTGTGATAAAATGCTTTCCCAATTTCCCAATGGCGCTGTTTACATCCGGCGAAATCTACGTCATAAAATGCTCGTAGCTTCCGGTTTCTTAGGTCATAGAGATGTTTGGAGCCACTCTGGTCTCTGATCAGCTCTATGGTCAGCTGGCTGAATCACCGGCTGCATTTTCAGGTTCCCTGTTGAGACAGGAGAGCCAGAGAAAAACACGGAAGATGTTGGGGGGGGGGGGGGCATTCCCTCCCACTGCTTGTAAAAACAGTCTAGAGGCTAATTAGCCACTAGGATTGCTTTTACATGAAAGCCGACCGCTGGCTGAAAAGAATGATACCAAGATGATACCTAAAGCTGCAGGCATCATTCTGGTATAACCACTCAAAGTCGTGAATGGCGTACCTGAAGACAAAAAAATGGTTAACAATGGTTAACAATAAAGCACAGTAAAGTGTAAATAATTACACACCTGAAAAACAAACATGATAAAACATAATAACAATAACAATAACAATCAATAACAATAACAATAACAATAACAATCAATAACAATAACAATAACAATAAAACATTGCAGAATAGAATACAGTAAAAAAGAGCAGAACAATAGAGAGAGAGAATAGAGAGAGAGAGAACAATAAAACAACAACTATTTTTTTTATTTCATATATTTTTTTTTTTTTTACACTTTTTTTGTAACTAACTTTTATAACGGTAACCGGTTCCAGGTTCGGGTCTCTCAAAATGCGATGGCATCTTGGGAGACCCTGTGAAAGTGCGCCTAGTCTGTGCAATGCTGTACCCTACGCTAATAGTCAACTAGTGCATGGTAGCGTTCAAAACATTCACCAATGCAAAGACCAGGATTGTCAGGACAGGAGGGACAATAATAGCGGGTGTCACGTCTATATCCGCGCTTGCTGCAGACACAACATCTTTTTTTGGGGGGTTCGCTGGGTAGGGGTACTCGGGAGGACATAAAAATGCCTCTCATGCAGCCGACTGCATTTGGTTGGGGATGTGAATGGGGAAGTACGGGCGCTGCAGAAGCGGTGGGTTCCCAATTAGGATTGGCGAATGCAGCAGGAAGGGCACTATGGGCACGACGGGCCTGTGTTTGTCTTTTTGGTGGCAGCGGGACACTACTTGTGCTTGCCACCTCACCAGCTTGAACTGCACTTATGGGACTCGCCACGTCACCACGTGTTACTGCAGTGCTGGTTTGACTACGACCGGGGTGTACTAGGCCGCTGGCGCTTGCCAGTTCACCAAAACGCTACCAAAAAAACTGTTAGCGATCGCAGGGATCAGGCCTGACTCTGCGAACGCTGCAGTTATGCGTTTAGTATTTTGTAAGTGACAGTGATCGATCGATACTGCACTTGGGTGGGCTGGGCCGGGCTGGGCGGAGGGGCAAAACGCAGGTGCTAGCAGGTATCTGGGCTGATCCCGCTAACACTGCGTTTTTGGGAACCCTAAACTGCTGGGGACACTAGTATAGATCTAATCGGATCAGATATTGATCCGATCAGATACTATACCACTAAGGGTGGTGTACAGTGCGTGCGTGGGTGTTAGCGGTACTGGCGCTAATCTGACGCTGCCTGGGGCTGGTGCTTGCCAGTTCACCAAAACGCTACCAAAAAAACTGTTAGCGATCGCAGGGATCAGGCCTGACTCTGCGAACGCTGCAGTTATGCGTTTAGTGTTTTGTAAGTGACAGTGATCGATCGATACTGCACTTGGGTGGGCTGGGCTGGGCCGGGCGGAGGGGCAAAACGCAGGTGCTAGCAGGTATCTGGGCTGATCCCGCTAACACTGCGTTTTTGGGAACCCTAAACTGCTGGGGACGCTAGTATAGATTTGATCGGATCAGATATTGATCCGATCAGATACTATACCACTAAGGGAGGTATACGGTGCGTGCGTGGGTGTTAGCGGTACTGGCGCTAACCTGACGCTGCCTGGGGCTGGTGCTTGCCAGTTCACCAAAACGCTACCAAAAAAACTGTTAGCGATCGCAGGGATCAGGCCTGACTCTGCGAACGCTGCAGTTATGCGTTTAGTGTTTTGTAAGTGACAGTGATCGATCGATACTGCACTTGGGTGGGCTGGGCTGGGCGGAGGGGCAAAACGCAGGTGCTAGCGGGTATCTGGGCTGATCCTGCTAACACTGCGTTTTCGGGAACCCTAAACTGCTGGGGACGCTAGTATAGATTTGATCGGATCAGATATTGATCCGATCAGATACTATACCACTAAGGGAGGCATATGCTGCGTGCGTGGGTGTTCGCGGTACTGGCGCTAATTTGACGCTGCCTGGGGCGACGCATATCACCGCCGGGCGATCGGGGGGCTAAACCTTTATTCGGTAATAAACGGCGGGTGTCCTGACACTATAAAAAATAAACGAACTAACCAGCGTCAACCGTAACGGTTATACAGTGATCAGTGGTGAAAGGGTTAACTAGGGGGCAATCAAGGGGTTAAAACATTTATTAGGTAGTATAGGGGGGTCCCTGACGCTATAAAACACTGACGGCGAACCTAAATATTTACGTTCCTAACTACCGTCACCAGCGACACTAATACAGCGATCAGAAAAATGATCGCTTAGCGACACTGGTGACAGGGGGTGATCAAGGGGTTAAAACTTTATTAGGGGGGGTTAGGGGGGTATCCTAGACCTAAAGGGGGGTAATACTCACTGCCCTAACACTAACTGTCACAAACTGACACTATGCAGTAATCAGAAAAAAAAAAAAAAAAAAATACTGCTAATGTCAGTTTGTGACAGGGGGGGGGGGGTGATTGGGGGGGGATCGGGGGGGGATCGGGGGTGTAAAGTATGCCTGGCATGTTCTACTGTGTGTGTGTGTGTGTTGTGCACTCACTTGTCATCTCCCCTCGGCGCTGGAACGGAAACTGCCAGACCGAGGAGAGATGACATCACATCCTCTGCCTGTGTGAAACGACACACAGGCAGAGGAGCATTTCCATTGGCTGGGAGCGATCGCGAGGGGGGGGCCACGATCGGATGGTCTCCCCCTCGCCTCCCGACGCTCCCAGTCAGATGTCGACCGCCGATGGCACCGGGGGGGGGTCCGATCGGACCCCCCGCCCGCGGGAGGCAGATCACGTACGGGTACGTGATTTTGCCTGCCCGTGCCGCTCTGCCGCAGTATATCTGCGTTAGGCGGTCGGCAAGTGGTTAAGGGCGTGTGGCAGGAGGCGTGTCCTATGCCTGCATACTTTTGCTGATAGGTGTCCCTCATTCCCATCTCAAAAAGTTGGGAGCTATGTTAACTGCTTTAGGTCCGCCCTATAGCAGTTTTAATGCTACAGGGCGGCACCTCTGCACCAGATCACATATACAGTATATAAGTGATCCAGCTCTTCTGGGTAGGGGGTGCTCATTCGGAAGCCCAGATTACACACAACGGGAGCCTAGCGGTGGGTACCTTTGACTCGATGTCCACCGGCACCCGCCGATCATCCAGCAGAGAGGCAGAACGGCGGTCCACCTATGTAAACAAGTTAGATTGCCGTTCTGACAGGAGGGAAGGCATGGATCCTGTGTCTCTGTAAAGCAAGAACTAGGATCCATGCCACTGTAAGAAAACACCAGCTAGGCACACAACCCTTTTATCGCGATGTTTATGTTTATCCCCTTCCCAGCCAGTGTCATTAGAACAGTGGCAGTGCATATTTTTAGCACTGATCACTGTATTAGTGTCACTGGTTTCCAAAAAAGTGTCAGTTGGTGTCTGTCCGCCGCAATATCGCAGTCCCGCTGTAAGCCATTTTGCCGCTATTACTAGTAAAACAAAAAATATATAAATAAAAAAATAAAAATATCCCATAGTTTGTTGACGCTATAACTTTTGCGCAGACCATTCAATATACGCTTTTTACTAAAAATATGTAGCAGAATACATATTGGCCTAAATTTTTGAAGAACTTATTTTTACATTCATTTTATTGGATATGGTTTATAACAGAAAGTAAAAAATTTAAATAAAAAAGTAATGTGGGACTTTAAATGAGGCAATTGACTTGTGGAGGTAGAGTGGTTGGTAAACATTGTTTATTTGTAACAATAAAATAAAACAAGTAAAAAAGTATTTTCATATATATACATACACATGGCATGAACATGATGGATACATATGTTTCAGCTTGGCAGCACATGAGAAGTATTGAATGTTGATAAAAATGTATAAATACAAATATGTAACATGTCATAGAAACGGCATTTGGCAATAAGGTGAAAATAATCAATCTTGAGCATGATTAATTGTAGATATAAATTATATCTACAATTAATCATGCTCAAGATTGATATAATACAGGATATTTCCTATTAGCAGGCATTGGTACACCATATGCAACAGAGCTGCTGTGGAAACAAAAAAAAGATACACATACACATAAATAGTTACATAGTACTCGATGAATTTTGAATGTATAAAAAGTATGTATGGGCCAGTAACTAGATCATGAGCCAGACTTGACTGAGCACCCCATGGAAACTCGACGCGTTTCATGGCTATATGCCATTCATCAGGAGTAGGGTACAGAAATAAACTGTAAATACAATTGCATATGTAGTATTAGTTAATATATTCTACCCGTAAGGGGAGAAAAAACCTCATGGGGAGAAAGGGACCTATACTCACAGGTCGGCTAAAGCACTGTGCTAGGCTAGCATCGAGAGAGATGGGACCCCAAAATGGTTGTCTGTTCCGGAGCTGAGGCAAGTGACCCCGCCCCGGCCAAGAAAGCATCCACATAGCATACTCAATCGCCACAACACTTTCCACATGTGTGGGGATGATTGCAAATATATAGTGTTTTGAAAAAAAAATATATAGATATGTGAAAAATATTGAAAAAGAGAAAAAAATGTGGAAAGTGAAAAAACACGATGAGTGTTTGGGATGAAGAAAAAAAAATAGAAGAGAACATTGTCTTTTGCTTTTGTTATAGCGCAAATAATAAAAAAAACCCAGTGGTGATCAAAGCTCTATTCGTGAAAAAAATGACATACTGTAAATTTTATTTGGGTGCAGCATTACATGACTGCGCAAATGTCAGTTAACCACTTGTCAACCGTGGTCCCTGTGGCGGATTCGCTGCGAGATCACTTTTATCGGTGGCGGGAGAGGGCCCCCCTCCCGCCGCGATCCGGTGCCCTCCGCCACTTAGGCCCCTTTCACACTTATACGACTTGTCCCACGATTTTGTACTGCAAAATCGTATGACAAGTCATTCTCCATGATTTTCAATGACTACCATTCATATTGGCACGACTTTAAGTCGTGCCGACTTGAAAGTAGTCCCTGCACTACTTTGGTCCAACTTCTATGTGAGTTGTACTCCATAGACCTCAATGTTAAACCCTCAAGTAGCATGCAAGTCGTGCCTGAATAATATAGACACGACTTCAGTACGACTTTGTAAGCACAAGCCTGACTCGCTGATCGGGAAAGGAAAACTTTTTTCCTTTCCCGATGAGCGACAGGCAGTGCTGTATGAATCCAGAGGGGGAACTCCACGCCAAGTTTTAAATGAAAAAACCGGCGTGGGTTCCCCCCCAGGGGCATACCAGGCCCTTAGGTCTGGTATGGATCTAAGGGGAACCCCCTACGCCGAAAAATCGGCGTGGAGTCCCCCCCAAAATCCATACCAGACCCTCATCCGAGCACGCAGCCCGGCCGGTCAGGAATGGGGGTGGGGACGAGCTAGCGGCCCCCCCCTCCTGGACCGTACCAGGCTGCATGCCCTCAACATGGGGGGGTGGGTGCTTTAGGGCATGGGGGGCACCCTGCGGGCCCCCCCACCCCAAAGCACCTTGTCCCCATGTTGATGAGGACAAGGGCCTCTTCCCGACAACCCTGGCCGTTGGCTGTCGGGGTCTGCGGGCGGGGGGCTTATCGGAATCCGGGAGCCCCCTTTAATAAGGGGGCCCCCAGATCCCGGCCCCCCACCCTATGTGAATGAGTATGGGGTACATGGTACCCCTACCCATTCACCTAGGGAAAAAAAGCGTCAATAAAAAACACAGTACACAGGTTTTTAAAATAATTTATTAGGCAGCTCCGGGATCTTCTTCCGACTTCGGGGGTCCTCTTCCGACTTCGGGGGTCTCTCCGGCGTCCGCATCTTCTGCCGGCTCCACCGCTATCTTCTGGCGCTCTTTTGCCAGCGGTGGTCCGGACCTCTGGATCGTCTTCTTCCCTCTTCTCTTCCAGAGATGTTGACACGACGCTCTCTCCAGCCAGAATGGTCTCTGTGCGCTCCGCACCGGACTTATATAGGCGGTGACTCCGCCCCCTTATGCCGTCACAGTCCCTGGGCATGCTGGGACTGTGACGTTTTAGGAGGCGTGGTCACTGGGTGAGGACCACGCCCCCTTATGACGGCACAGTCCCAGCATGCCCCGGGACAGTGACCTCATAAGGGGGCGGGGCCACCGCCTATATAAGTCAGATTCCGATAAGCCCCCCGCCCGCAGACCCCGACAACCAACGGCCAGGGTTGTCGGGAAGAGGCCCTTGTCCTCATCAACATGGGGACAAGGTGCTTTGGGGTGGGGGGGCCCGCAGGGTGCCCCCCATGCCCTAAAGCACCCACCCCCCATGTTGAGGGCATGCGGCCTGGTACGGCCCAGGAGGGGGGGCCGCTAGCTCGTCCCCACCCCCATTCCTGACCGGCCGGGCTGCGTGCTCGGATAAGCGTCTGGTATGGATTTTGGGGGGACCCCCACGCCGATTTTTCAGCGTAGGGGGTTCCTCTTACAATTCATACCAGACCTAAGGGCCTGGTATGTCCCTGGGGGGAACCCACGCCAGTTTTTTTATTTAAAACTTGGCGTGGAGTTTCCCCTTATGATTCATACCAACTACTGTATGTTTTAATTTGTTAATGCCAAAAACGTGGCAAAGTAGTACTGCTCCCAAATCGCGGTAAAATCGCGGCAAATCGCGGTAAAATAGCGGCAAAATCGCGGCCGCAAAATCGTGGTAAAATCGTGCGACTTTGAAGTCGTATAAGTGTGAAAGGGGCCTTACCGGAGCCGGCGGAAGCGATCGCGTCCGTCTCCCTTCTGTGCCTGGAGACGAGTGAGGCTAAGATGGCGCCTACTCATCTCCATGACACTGCTGGGCGGAAGCGACGTCAAAACATCACTTCCGCCCACGCCTCTTAAAAGAATATTTTTTTCAATGTCATTTTTTTAAATGACTTTTTTTTTTGCATTCTAGTGTAAATATGAGATCTGAGGTCTTTTTGACCCCAGATCTCATATTTAAGAGGTCCTGTCATGCTTTTTTCTATTACAATTTTTTTTTTTTAAACAGTGTAAAAATAAAAAAAAAATAAAAACAAAAATTTAAAACCCCCCCGTCCCGATGAGCTTGCGCGCAGAAGCGAACGCATACGTGAGTAGCGCCCGCACATGAAAACGGTGGTCAAACTACACATGTGAGGTATCACCGCGACCGGTAGAGTGAGAGCAATAATTCTAGCCCCAGACCTCCTCTGTGACGCAAAACCTGCAACCTGTAGAATTTTTTAAATGTCGCCTATGGAGATTTTTGAGGGTAAAAGTTTGACGCCATTCCACAAGCGTACGCAATTTTGAAGCGTGACATGTTGGGTATCAATTTACTTGGCGTAACATTGTATTTCACAATATTAAAAAAATGGCTAACTTTACTGTTTTCTTATTGTTTTTATTCAAAAAATGCATTTTTTCCAAAAAAAAAGTGCGCTTATAAGACCGCTGCGCAAATATGGTGCAAGAAAAAGTATTGCATTGACTGCCATTTTATTCTCTAGGGTGTTAGAAAATAAACAATATATAATGTTTGGGGGTTCTAAGTAATTTTCTAGCAAAAAAACCTGTTTTAAACATGTAAACACCTAAAATCCAAAAAGAGGCTGGTCCTTAAGTGGTTAAAATAACGCAGTGCCATATTAAAATGGCCTGGCGGAGGTCAAACAGTTAATATGGACATTTTGTGGTTTATCTTGTTTTCTCACGTACACTGGATATATTTTTTCATCACAGCATTGCAGTGTAAAAGGCACATTGATTTACACAATTGAATTTTTTTTTTTTATCATCTATATTTCATTTGTTTGGGGCATCTTTGATGTAGCAGCAGTGAGAGTGTATATTTATTGAAAGCTATTTTTATCTCTGTAGGGCGCGGGTTTATTTATTGATTTATTATTTATTTTTTATTTATTGAGATATTTTAATGTTTTTGTGCACTCACATACTTCGCACGGAGTGGGGACGTATTGACAGTACTGACATGACCATATTTAATTCCAAATCTCTTGAGACTAGCAGTCAGAGGCAGCAGTGCCTTTGATGATCTCACACTGCAGATACACAGTTATGAGTCTGTAGGCACTGGAGCCCAGGCACGCTGCCATATTTTCAGGAGGAATTATTAGGCACACTAAACATTTCTATAACACACTTTTTTTTAGTTCATTGCCTTGCAAAATGACAATACTTTTGGTTTTTCCTTCACTAAAAATGGATGCTCTCTTTCCTTATTTCTTAGAATTGTTTTGAGCATTAGAATAATGATCAAATACCACCAAAAGAAAGCTCTATTTGTCGGGAAAAAAGACATAAATTTTATTCGCACGACCACGCAATTGTCAGTTAAAATAACGCAGTGCTGTATCTCAAAAAATGGCCTGGTCATCAAGGGGGGCAAACCTTCCGGAGGTCAAGTGGTTAAACAAAACAGAAATTCACGAATAAGAGGGACCAGGGACCATCAGGCTGGGAAATGCTGGACGTCCCTGAAGCCAGGAAAGGATTTGGGCTCCATATGACTTTCTGCAGATTGTCCATGGATCAGCTGATAGCCTCCCATGGCTTCTGCTACCATTTATATGCCAATGACACCCAAATCTATCTCTGTACCCCTCAGCTCACCCCATCAGTCCCCCTACACATCACTGATTTACTAACAGACAGAATATTTTCATTACTGCACGGGTCTGTCACTGTTATGGTATACAGTTTGTTTGATATATGCTTGTATTCCTACAGCGGACAATTATCCTCTGAAGAAGACCCAGTTAGGGTCGAAACGCGTCAGCATTTCAATATTTATGATCCTGTTGTCCCAAATACATTGTGCTGTACATTGTTCCCAACTATGGGCACTGTCCGCTATGTTTTTTAAACTTACTTTGTTTTATATTGTAATCCAGTTCATGTCCTGACTCTTATAGGTCAGAGTTGATTTGTTTTATACCACTTATTGTATTAATAAAATTCCGTTTTGATCACTCACTTTGTACTCATTGGCTGCTCTAAAGCCCCGTTAGGGGGGTTTCTGTACATTTTTTAGACATATCAGCCTGGATGTCACACCACTTCCTCAAACTGAATCTATCTAAAACCGAGCTCTTAATATTTCCTCCCTCACGTGCCCCTTCCCCTAACTTCTCCGTCAAGATCAATGGCACGTCTATCATGACCACTGTAGATAAGATGTCCAACCTTCATATGACTGCCACCATTATCATACTCCAAAAACCTGCCCCACTCATCATTACCTACGATTAACGAGACCACACTTGAGCTGGAGTATAACTGGCCATAGCAGCCATTTTATTCACAAATTTTCAAAATTTAGACATTTTAACCATAAAAAAAATCCCAAAATATCAATTGCTCCCCCTGGTGGTCTTTGACGGCACTTCCCAATATAACTCAGGTCTACTTCCACACTGCGGGCTTTTTCTGTGTTAGGCCTCCAGCCGTGTCACACCAGCTCGGAGACAAACCCATTCCCGCAGTGCCACCATTACCACCTTCCAGTTAACTCGTGTTAACTGAATACACCGTGGGCCCATACCACCGAGGCGTCCCCCACATTTCCATCTCATAGGTTACTTGCCACCATCAAAGACCACCACCGCCATCTCCTTGCTGCCATGACATGTCCTCTTTCACCTGAAATAAAGAAAAATTAAAACACAGGAGGGTGTGTGGGGAACTGCTCCTCTGAAACGATCCCCTGCAGTGATGCCCGGTCGCCCCCTAACTCCTTAAATAAACAAAACCCCACCTATTCCCATTTCTCCTCCAATTATTAATCCCTCACATTTGCACTATTTTGCACTCACTACCCCTCGATGTTCCCTTTTCACCTCGTCATTCCGGCCCTCTGCTAGTCCTTTTCATTCCCTCGCTCGAGGCCTCTCTGTCCGTCCCCACATGCCAGGGTGCTAGGGGGTAATCTTAGAGTCTGAACTGGCCTTTCAGGCCCACATCCAATCCCTGTCCAAATCATGCCGCCTTAGCCTCCAAAACATCTCTTGAATACGCCTCCTTTTTAACTAATGACACCACCAAGCTTCTAATTAACTCCCTGGTCATCTATCGCCTTGACTACTGCAACTCCCTCCTCATTGGATTACCTTTAGATAGACTATCCCACCTTCAGTCCTTAATGAATGCCGCTACCAGACTCATCCACCTTACCAACCATTCAGTGTCCTCCACCCCTCTCTGCCAATCCCTCCACTGGCTTCCACTCACCCAACAAATAAAATTCAAAGTACTAACAATAATTTACAATGCCATCCCTAACTCTGCCCCCAGCTACATCACTAACCTAGTCCCAAAATACCAACCAAGCCGCTCTCTTCGGTCCTACCAAGACCTCCTGCTCTCTAGCTCCCTTTGTCACCTCCTCCCATGCTCACCTCCAGGATTTCCCCAGAGCTTCTCCCATCCTTTGGAACTTCCTACCCCAATCTGTCCGACTGTCCCCTAATCTATCCATCTTTAGACGATCCCTGAAAACCCTTCTTTTTAACCACTTCAGCCCCTGAAGACTTGGCTGCTCAATGACCAGGCCATTTTTTGCGATACGGCACTGCGTTGTTTAACTGACAATTTCGTAGTCATGCGGCTGATGTACCCAAACAAAGTTGACGTCCCTTTTTTCCCCACAAATAGAGCTTTCTTTTGCTGGTATTTGATTGCCTCTGCAGTATTTATTTTTTGCGCTATATATAAAAGAAGAGCGACAATTTTGAAAAAAACAAAATATCTTTTACTTTTTGCTATAATAAATATCCCACATTTTTTTATCAAAAAAACAAATTTTTTCCTTAGTTTAGGCCAATATGTATTCTTCTACATATTTTTGGTATAAAAAAAAAAAAAAAAATCTCAATAAGCGTATATTGATTGGTTTGTGCAAAAGTTATAGCGTCAACAAAATAGGGGATAGATTTATGCCATTTATTATTATTATTTTTTTTTTTACTAGTAATGGCAGCGATCTGCGATTTTTGTCGGGACTGCGATATTGCGGCGGACAAATCGGACACTTTTGACACATTTTTGGGACCATTCACATTTATACAGCGATCAGTGCTATAAAAATGCACTAATTACTGTGTAAATGTCACTGGCAGGGAAGGGGTTAACACTAGGGGGGGGCAATCAAGGAGTTAAATGTGTTCCCTAGTGTGTGTTCTAACTGTAAGGGGGATGTGACTGTCTAGGAGGAGAGAGAGAGATTGTTGTTCATACATAGTATGAACACATGATCTGTCTCTACTGTCCTGAAAGAACCAGTGTTCTGCCGAGAAAGTTCCACTCGGCGGATAAGGACCCGCGCAGCTCAGTAGGATCCGGCGGAAATAGCCGAAGGGGAATAGGTCCAAATCAGCTGTAGACGGCGCCTGTAAGAGGGCCCCTCGTGGGCTCGCTTCGCTCGCCACGCTTCGCTCGCCACGCTTTGCTCGCCACGCTTCGGGCACGGCCTCGCTTCGCTCGGCTCTTTTAGATTCCCCCTCTAGGTCCAGTTGGATGGTAGGGAAGGAACCTGGACCCAGGGCGCAGGCGCCGTGTACAGCTGATTGTCGATCTTGAGCTTCGGCTATCTCCGGCGGCTGTTAGTAGTTCGTACTGCGCAGGCGCTGCGCCTGCGCAGTACGGGGGGGAACTTATCCGCCGAGGGAACTTATTCGGCAAGACACCGGGATCTGTGTGTTTACACACACAGATCCCGGTTCTCGCTCTGTCACGAGCGATTGTGGGAGCCCAGCGGTCATTGCAGCCGGGCGGGCGCGCACCCCTAGTGGCCAAAAGGCGAAGCGACGTAAGGTAATGTCGTTTCGCCCTGCCGTGCCATTCTGCCGCAGTAAAACTGCGGCGGCTGGTAAGCAAGCGGTTATAGAAGCCCATCCTGCTTCTAACTAATACATTGTTTTACTTTCTCCATCAGCTCATCCCCCACAGCTATTACCTTTTGTATTAACTGACCCTCCCTTTTAGATTGTAAGCTCTAACGAGCAGGGCTCTTTGATTCCTCTTGTACCAAATTTTAATGTCTGCCTTGATTTTGTTAAGAGCTGCGCAAATTGTTGGCGCTATATAAATCCTGTATAATAATAATAATTCCAATGCACTTTGTGAGAAGCTCACAGTGTGCGGCGAAATCACAGCAAACAGTTTCAGTATAACTGTGCAAGACTGGAGTGCAGCTTTAAGAACGGTTTGCTTTAAACTAGCGGTGAACCTATTGCGTTCTAGGGTCTGAGCCTAGTCTGTAAAACAATGACCGGCCCCTTTCTGTATCAATAACTAATTACATCCGTGTCCTAGCTCGGTAACACAGATTGATGGCTTCATTATCACATTTAATTAGAAATGCTTTTAATTTATCAGGAAGAAGCACTTTTAATTGGTGAATAAACAGCTGCTTTGGCGCACGGGCGAGAAGGGATGATGGAAGGATGGGAGAGAAGAGGGGTACTGGGGAATTTTAATGCACATTTAATACCACGTTCTTCTATTTCACAACAAGAGCGGAGAGATTGCTCAATCTCATGGCGGTTCTGAGCAGGCAGACCGTAGAATCATTCATTCTCCGTCTCAATCAGGTGCTTATAAATATTGCACAACAGGAGGAAAATTTTGATGTGTTTTTTTTTTTCTTCCTCTCTATAAAATTATGATGATACAGTTGATTAGCGCATCCATTAATAATAAGAGAAGGAGCTTGGCTTCGCGGCCTCTTTGAGCAAACATTGAGATGAGACGAAGCCGGGGTGCTGGCGAGAGGTGAGCCGGGGTCATTTCCAAAGGTCAAGTGGCTACTTAAGCAATGACAGGTGGCTCGATAGCACAAAGCAGGGTTTAATTAATAATCAAAACAGCTGAATATATGAAAGGGAGAGAGAAGGGGGTATGAGAGAAGGTCTAGCGCAATGTCAGATATAAATCATCTAGCACAGCGTTGGGAAGGTAATCCGCGCTGCTTTACGGGAACCCCATCTTTAACCGGTTCAATACCGGGCATTTTCACCCCCTTCCTTCCCAGGCCAATTTTTAGTTTTCAGCGCTGTCGCACTTTAAACGACAATTGCGCAGTCGTGCGATGTTGTACCCTAAAAAAATTGACGTCCTTTTTTCCCCACAAATAGAGCTTTCTTTTGGTGGTATTTGATCACCTCTGCGGTTTTTATTTTTTGCGCTATAAACAAAAGAAGAGCGACAATTTTGAAAAAAACACAATATTTTTTACTTTTTGCTATAATAAATATCCCAATTTTTAAAAAAAAAAAATAATTTTTTCTTCAGTTTCGTCTGATACGTATTCTTCTACATATTTTTGGTAAAAAAAAAAAAAAATCGCAATAAGCGTATATTGATTGGTTTGCGCAAAAGTTATAGCGTCTACAAAATACGGGATAGGCATTTTAAAAAAAAATTTTTTTTTTTTTTTGTGAATAGCGGCAATCGCAATTTTTTTTTCGTGACTGTGACATTATGGCGGACACATCGGACACTTTTGACACATTTTTGGGACCATTCACATTTATACAGCGATCAATGCAATAAAATTGCATTGATTACTGTGTAAATGTGACAGGCAGTGAAGTGGTTAACCACTAGGGGGACACAAGGGGTTAAATATGTTTCCTAGGGAATGATTCTAACTGTAGGGGGTGGGGACGTACAAGGGGAGGAGACCGATCAGTGTTCCTCTGTACTGGGAACACAGATCGGTCTCCTCTCAACTGACAGGACGTGGATCTGTGTGTTTACACACACAGATCCACGGTCCGGCCCGGTTAACGGGCAATCGCGGGTGCCCGGCGGACACCGCGGGCTGCCGGGCACACGCACACACACCCCTCGGCGGCCGGGAAGCCCAGGCCGTCATATGACGTCCACCCAGGATGGGAGATACCATCTGTGGACGTCATTTGACAATAGCCAGGTAGGGAAGTGGTTAAAGAGCACCTGCTGTCTTGGAGAAAAGGATCAATGTAGTAGAGAAGGGTTGTTAACCACTTCAGCCCCGGAAGGATTTACCCCCTTCCTGACCAGAGCGTTATTTGCGATTCGGCACTGCGTCGTTTTAACTGACAATTGCGCGGTCGTGCGACGTGGCTCCCAAACAAAATTGACGTCCTTTTTTTCCCACTAATAGAGCTTTCTTTTGGTGGTATTTGATCGCCTCTGCGATTTTTATTTTTTGCGCTATAAACAAAATAAGAGCGACAATTTTGAAAAAAAACGCATTATTTTTTACATTTTGCTATAATAAATATCCCCTAAAAATATATAAAAAATTTTTTTTCTTCAGTTTAGGCCGATCGTATTCTTCTACATATTTTTGGTAAAAAAAAATCGCAATAAGCGTTTATTAATTGGTTTGCGCAAACGTTATAGCGTTTACTAAATAGGGGATAGTTTTATGGCATTTTTATTAATAATTTTTTTTTTTACTAGTAATGGCGGCGATCAGCGATTTTTATTGTGACTGCGACCTTATGGCGGACATGTCGGACATTTTTGACACATTTTTGGGACCATTGTCATTTATACAGCGATCAGTGCGATTAAAAATGCACTGATTACTGTGTAAATGACACTGGCAGTGAAGGGGTTAACCACTAGGGGGCGGGGAGGGGTTAAGTGTGTCCTAGGGAGTGATTACTAACTGTAGGGGGATGGGCTGTGTGGCTGACGTCACTGATCTCTGCTCCAATGACAGGGAGCAGACATCGAGTGACACTTGTCACTAGGCAGAACGGGGAGATGCTGTTTACAACGGCATCTCCCCGTTCATCCGCTCCGTGAGGCGATCGCGGGTCTCCCCGCGGCGATCGAGTCCGCGGGACCCGCGACCCGACTCACAGAGCTCCCGGCCGGCGCGCGTGCGCGCCGCCGGCGGCGCGCACGCACGGGCATGGCGGGAAATTCAAATGGACGTACAGGTACGCCCATTTGCCCAGCTGTGCCGCTCTGCCGACGTACATCAGCGTGCGCCGGTCGGCAAGCGGTTAAAGATTATGCTCCATGGCATATCCTAGTGATGTGGAGCTGGTCTCATTGCCCCTCCCTATAGGTGGCCTAGAGCAGCCTTTTTCAACCAGGGTGCCCTGAGCTTTTTTCAGGAGTTCCTTGGCAAAATGCCTAAATATTGCCCAAAAATTGTGTAGCCCCCTGTTCCTAAAAATGGGGCTATAGTGTAAATTTAGTTTTTGGCTGAGCTGTAAACAGCTCAGATTTGATTGTATATTTGGTTCTGTTCTAAACTTGGCTCAGTTGTGCATTTCCCACTGTTGCCAGTAGGTGTCACTGGTACCACAGGACAGTGTGAGAATTACAACTAGGTTGAGCTGTAATGAATATTCTTTTTCAGGAAACAGCCCAGTAGGAGGTTCCTGGCCGCTGTGCATTCTGGGAAGGGGTATTTATTGACAGAAGCCGTGTGCTCTAGTCAGTCGTTACCTCTGGGTCCTTCTGGCCTGAGGATGTGCTGCTGCAAGTTCTGCAGTAGGCCCAGAAGCCTGTCTGGGGCCTACTAATCCTGAGGTGGTCCTTAGGCTGTCTTGCCTGTGTGGAAGAAGCTGAGCCAAGCTGAGGAGATCCAGGGGAGGATCCTTGCTGGAGAGAGCCAGGATGAAGGCTGGTCTCTCAGAAGGGCCTGGTGACTCGTTTGGAGGACGTACCTATATCTAAACTACCCTTACAATACCGCTGGGTCGGCTTAAAGGTTCTGGTACTGTCAAGCTGTTCTACAATCTAATCAAGGTAACTAGCTCCTGGCTGCTAAGTCTGTGAGAGAGACCTATCCCAGAGTGCTACTGGCTGCTAAGTCTGTGAGAGAGGCTTGTCCAGACATTCTACCGGTTGCTAGGTCTGTGCGAGAGACCTATCCAGGTATTCAAGAACTTCTAAAAGAAAGCTGTTTTCTCCTTTGGATTCAAGGAGTCTGTAAGTGATCTGCTAAAAAGTGTATCTGAAGCCACCCCTGAACCTCTCTCCTACAACCTTTCTCAAGTTCTCATTAAAGCATTGAAAAATACCTAAAGTGATTGGCGCCTAAAATCTGTTCTAAATTCCCATTATAGCCATGGACTCAGCCTTGGGGTGAATGTAAACTCGCTCCCTGTATCTGGAGGTACCTTTCGGTTCCCAGTAGACCCAGGGGGCGCTACAATTGTATACAAGGTGGTGGGTGGATGAAGCCTGCCTTTTAGTTACATAAAGCCAAGGTTTTCATTGTGCACCATTACAACCTTCTAGCTGCCGACCTCCTAATGACCAATGACATCATCAGTTGATAAGGAGGATGTCAGTTGCCTGTATATCATCCTTTTTTTTTTTAACAAGTAAAAAGGCGCAATGCTCAGGTACCTGAATATGACAAAATATGGTCCATAATAGTCTGGAAGCACATGTCAGCACATGTAGTAGGTGAGTCTGTCAGGGCTGCTACCAAGGAGATCAGAAGCAAATTCCAGTATGCTAGGAAAAAAACTATGCTTGAAAAAGGAGCGCAGCTATCATACCATTCATAACATGCACACTCAGAAACGCGTCACATGATAGTGACGTCACAGCCCGGCACCACGCTGTTTGCATTCCAAGTCTCGTTCCGGATCCTCACTGCATGGCCGTCTTTCATCATTGTGGCCACTGGACAGGAACTAATGCCGTGTACACACGGGCGGACTTTCCGACCGGACTGGTCCGACAGACCGAATCTGGCGGACAATCCGACCGTGTGTAGGCTGCATCGGACTTCCGACGGACCTTTCCCAGTGGATTTTAGATTTGAAACCTGCTTTAAATCTTTACGTCGTAACTCCGCTGGACTCAGTTTCTAACGGAAAGCCTGTTCATCTGTATGCTGGTCCAACAGACCAGATACAACGCAAGGGCAGGGTACTACATCTCACGCTCGCTGCAATAGGAAAAACAAATTTTCCCATTGCGGCGAGCGCAAGGGGGAGGCGACAGTGTCCCTTAGGTCTGGTATGAATTTTAAGGTGAACCCCCTACGCCGAAGAATTGGCGTGGGGTCCCCCCAAAATCCATACCAGACCCCTATCCGAGCACGCAGCCTGGCCAGTCAGGAAAGGGGGTGGGGATGAGTGAGCGCCCTCCCTCCTGAATGATACCAGGCCGCATGCCCTCAACATGGAGGGTGGGTGCTTTGGGGGAGGGGGACGCCCTGCGCCCCCCACCCCAAAGCACCTTGTCCCCATGTTGATGAGGACAAGGGCCTCTTCCCGACAACCCTGGCCGTTGGTTGTCGGGGGCTTATCGGAACCCGGGAGCCCCTTTAATAAGGGGGCCCCCAGATCTCGGCCCCCCACCCTATGTGAATGAGTATGGGGTACATCATACCCCTACCCATTCACCTAGGGAAAAAGTGTCAATAAAAAAACACACTACACAGGTTTTTAAAGTAATTTATTAGACAGCTCCGGGGGTCTTCTTCCGACTTCAGGGGTCTTCTTCCGACTTTGCCGCTCTCTCCAGCCTCTTCTCCCGGTGTCCGGTTCTTCTCCCGCTCTCCGGCCTCTTCTCCCGGTGTTCGACCTCTTCTCCTGGGGTCCGGTTCTTCTGCCGGCTCCTCCGCTATCTTCTGCCACTCTTTTGCTAGCGGTGGCCCGGACTTCTGCGTCGTCTTCTCCCCTCTTCTGTTCTTCCAATGTTGACACGACGTTCTCTCCCGCTGTAATGCTGTGTGAGCGCACCGCAATGACTTATATAGGCAGTGACCACGCCCCCTTATGACGTCACAGTCCCAACATGCCCCGGGACATATCCTGCCCAGCGGACATCCTATCTCATCTCTTCTGAACTGTTGATGTGCTGCACTCAGTCAGCAATAAAGAGGACTCACTGTGACCTGCAGCACCACCCTCTCCTTTCTGAGTTTTGTTGTGCTGCATCCTCCAAGCTTGAAACAGACTTATTGTGACCTATAGTCCCATCTCTTCAGCCCAGAGATGCATCCAAGTTCAACTGTACTTCTTTCAATGTGAGTGGATATTGCTTTTTGGAATAGATTGTTTATAATACATACTCAGAGGCGCCCCTTTCCTTGTTTTTTTTGTATATCATCCTTGTTTGCCCCTCCCTTGCCCCTCTCCATTAGTTTTGGGGTCACATTAGCTGAGTGATGGAGAAACTGGAACTGAGTGATGGAGAAACTGAAACTGAGGAAGAAAATTGGAAAATTAGTCAGTACCAGTTCACACCTCTACTGTTGGGTGTTGGGTGTAATGTTGATGATGATTAAGGTGATATACTTACTTCATACCTATCTTTCTTTGGCTTCTTCCTCTGTGTGCAACTGGTCCCCCGAAGCTGTTTCACTTCACTGACCAACTGGTTTCAGCTCTCTGATGTCATCCCATTCCATGCAGGACATTGTATGGGATGATATCCTGCATTGTACAGGAGGATACCAAGGGCTTGCCCACATTCTAGCGTGTCAGACAGTGGAGAAGAGTGTTGACTACCGAGGAAAAAGATACAAACCACCAGTAATAGCAAAGTGAGAGGCAGGGAAGGAAGGAAGGGAAGGCAGGGAAGAAATGAACGGAAGGAAGAAAGGAAGGAAGGAAGGAAGGACAAGGAAGAAAGGAAAGAAATGAAAAGAAGGCAGAAAAGGAAAGGAAGAAATAAAGGGAAGGAATGAAAGAAATGAATGGAAGAAAGAAAGGAAGGAAAGATAGGAAGGAAGGGACGAAATGAAGGAAAGCCTGGCAGGGAAGGAAGGAAGGAAATTGACATACTTACCTTAATCCTTGGCAGCCAGTATTCTCCTCCACTGTCAGACGTTCTGGAATGTGAACAGGTTCTTGCTGTTCTCCTGTACAGCGTTTACTGTTAAAAATAACTGTGAAATGCAAAACTCCAGTGGGTGTAACAAGATGTCCGCTTGCCCACTTCTTGGTGTACCTTTACTGTGGATGAGTGAGGGGTGTAGCAAGATGACGGCAATGGAACGTCACTTCCGTTACCAATGGCTCCAGCTGGCGTGATGTAAACCACTTCTGGGCCTGTCCCTGCAGAGCTGCAAGAATCTCTGCTCCGGTGTGGTTCCTGTCCCCTAAACACACCAGCTGAAGCACTGCATGGCACCTTTTAGCCTGACTCATGGAATAGCCCTTTGATTGCTTAAGGGGTTCCTGATGTTCATAGGACAATTCTGCAGAGGAGTGCATGGAGGGGGCGGAGGAGGAGAAGGGGGTAGAGCTCGCAGGTCTGGCATCATCACCACCAGCTGTATGGAGACGTGGGGGCACAACAAGCTGCAGCACCGAGCCCTGTCATGCATACTTTCGAGTTGCAAGCAGCATTACCCAGTGTGCTGTGAACTAAATATATCACCACGTGCCAGCAGTAAGTTGGATTTTACGGCTGACGGCCTTGCCCAACGATGCCAGAACATTCCCTTCCACGTGATGGTAGAGAGTTGGAACAACCTTATGTGAAAATTAGTAGCGACTGGGAACCTGCCATTGTGATACAGCACTTTGTGCGAATTCACGGAAGGGGGCAGAATCCACCAGGTTGAAAAGCAGAAGTTGGAGAGCCAACAGCTTTGACAAGCTTGCATTTAGATGCTGAGCATGTGGGTGGCAGAGACTGTATTTTTTTTCCGCTGCAGCAGATGGGGCAGAGAAATTTGCCGGCTACGGTCTACCATACCTCCAAACTTTTTGAGATGGGAATGAGGGACACCTATCAGCAAAAGTATGCAGGCATAGGACACACCCCTTGCCATGCCCCCTTAAAGGAGAATTGTACAAAAAAACAAGATTGGTTAAACCCACAAGTGCTTTTTTTTACCACCGCTATTCCTTTATATTGGCTTTTGGAATTTACAAATGCAGCAATTTAGAAATCAGAAAGGTTTAGCACTTGTTGATAGAAAAAACATGCATTTATTATACATCTATATAGATCAGACCAAAGTGAGGGACAAATGAGGAGGAACAAGGGACAGAGGGACATTGCTCCAAATCAGAGACAGTCCCTTGAAATCAGGGACAGTTGGGAGCTATGGTCTACAGCTAGTGGTGTGCTGCTGGCAGATGTGCTGCTAGGACCTGGGATACCCTGTGCTATACCATCATCCCTGTCAGTGGAGGCTGCTGAGAGGTAATGACTCGGTATAGCAGGGGCAGACTGAAGTGGGTAAGGAGCAGGAGGGACAGATTTGTGCCCCTTTTGTGTGGCTTTTAGGTGCTCTTGCCAACGGGCTGAGTGGTTGGACGTTAAATGCCTTGTTAAGCACGTGGTACCCAAATGGCTGGTGTTTTTGCCATGTTTGATGTGCCTGAGACACAGTTTGCAGATAGCAACAGTGCGATCTACTGCAGATGTGCTGAAAAAGGGCCAGACAGCTGAGCTTTGGGGAATGGGCCGGGAGATAACAGCTGCAGAATGTGATGGAATAGGGTGGCTGCTCTCTACTCTTTCTTGATGTCAGCCTCCTTTGGGTTGTGCCACCTCACCTTCAGTTTCTTCCTCTGTTCTATCTGGCACCCAAGTCACATCAGTGACCTCATCATCACCATCATCATCATCTCCATCTCCTCCATCATCATCATTACCACTGGAGACAACTTAGCAATACGCTGCAGCTGGGGGAACATGAATGCCAATTTGTCTACTAGTGTTCTCCCCTCTCTCTACGCTCATGTTCCTGTCATCCACAACCTCAGAACGAACATCTGAATCCAGTAATGGCTGGGCATCATCAAGGAGAAAGTGGCTGATGCTGTGGTCAAATAACTCAGCTGACTCCTCCACGGCTAATGCTGGGGCTATGGCAGGAATAGATGTGGACAAGGAGGCTGGGCTAACCACTCTGGCAACTGCAGGGGACTGCAAACTTGTCACTGCTTGCATGGCAGAGGATAAGGAGGATGAGGAAGGTTTAGTAAGCAAGTCCACCACCTTCTCTGCATGCTGTGGCTGGATAGCATGGGCAAACTCACTAAACAGAGGAAATATACCCTGCCCGAGGACTGACCACCAAGTCCACATTTGCCTGTGGACACATTTGTTGCTGGCCCCCTTACAGTGCCAAGGGAACGTCTGCCTCTCCTTGTTGTCCTCCCAGACATTATTGGGAGGGAGGGGACGATGCTTATGAGCAAATGTAAAGAAGAAGTGGAAATCTGAACGTAGATGCACTTTAATCAATGTAAAGTGGTGTTTGGTGCACTTTAATTTGAGTACTCACACTACACAGACACACTCCACGGATACACTATATTATACTGCAATATAATGCGCCAAACGTACAGTGACACACAGAACTATATGACGTTAAACTGGCAGTAACGCACACAGAAGTAAATGGCGTTAAACTGGCAGTAACGCACACAAAACTATATGGCGTTAAACTGGCAGTAACACACACAGAACTATATGGCGTCAAACTGGCAGTAACGCACAAAACTATATGGCGTTGAACTTGCAGTGACGCACACAGAAGTAAATGGCGTTAAACTGGCAGTAACGCACAAAAAACTATATGGCGTTAAACTGGCAGTAATGCACACAAAACTATATGGAGTTAAACTGGCAGTAACGCACACAGAACTATATGGCGTTAAACTGGCAGTAACGCACACAAAACTGTATGGGGTTAAACTGGCAGTAACACACAGAAGTAAATGGCGTTAAATGTCAGTAACGCAATTAAATAGACGGTGTTCAACCGTCACTATACTGACGCTATCTGAACCCTACTCTAGCTATACACTAATGTCAAGACTACTGACACGGTCTTATTACACTACACTGAAACTATCTGAGCTGTCCCTACTCTACACTAATGTATGTATGAATGACACGGTCTCACTACACTACAGTGAAACTATCTGAGCTGTCCCTACTCTAGCTGCATACTATGAAAAGCTGAATGATGGTCCCCCTCACTACACTCACACTATCCTTAGACTGGCACTAAACTAATATTCTACACTGACAATTGAAGCAAAATAGCACACTAAATAACTGATAGCACTGAACAGAGCCCTGTTCTATCTCTCTCCACGCCGAAATCACACTGAAAATGGCTGCCATTGAAAGAATACTTTTATACTGTGAGGCGGGAATGAACCATGATTGGATAAAGTCATGATGACAGTGTCCAATCATCACTCGGACAGTGCTCTGTGCCCTGATTGGCTGAAGCTTTCACTGCTTCAGCCAATCAGGGGTTGCAATGCACTGTTCAGCGCCGCAATGCGTTGTGGTCGGTTCGGGGGGCCGAACAAACAGTCGAACGACCCCTTTGTTCGGATGTTCACCGAACGTCCGAACAACGAAAGTTTAGCCCGAACCTGTGCTCGGGCCAAATTGTAACTGTTCGCCCATCCCTATTTACTAATTAGGTGATGTCTGAAGGCAATTGGTTCCACTAGATTTTAGTTAGGGGTATCAGAGTAAAGGGGGCTGAATAGAAATGCACGCCACACTTTTCAGATATTTATTTGTAATAAATTATGAAAAACATTTATTATTTTCCTTCCACTTCACAATTATGTGCCACTTTGTGTTTGTCTATCACATAAAGTCCCAATAAAATACATTTATGTTTTTGGTTATACTTATAACTGTCAGGGCTGGGCTCAGCCCTTCTTTCTCTGAGCTGGCCGCTCGGCTTTCGGCTAATTGCCAGCTCCCATCTCTCTCCACAGTTACTCAGCTGTTGATGATCCTGCTCGTCAGTCCTGCCTACTTAAACCGTCAAGTCCATCACAAGAAACTATCGCCTGTGTTCCTGTTTAAAAACTGGCTTTGCTGACATCCCTTCTGGCTTCAGATCCTGCTTGGTGTTCCACTACATTGATCCCTGACTTCTGGCTTGACTGACTATCCGTTCCGGTTACTGAACTCTGGCTATGTTTTGATTACGTTTTTTCTTTTTACTTTTATTATTACACAAGTGTGATTTAACTGTACTTCTGTCTCGGTCTGATTTCATGGTTTCTGACAGTAACATGACAAAATTTGGGAAATTTCAAGGGGTATGAATACTTTCAAGGCATTGTACTTACCTTATTCCTAGCAGCCAGTGCTCTCCTCCACTGTCCAACACTCTGGAATGTGGACATTCCCTTGGTGTCCAATATACAATGCAGGATTTTTTGTCCTGTATTGTATAGGTTGATGTCAGAGAGCTGCGACCGCTCAGGTAGCAAGGGAAAGAGGCTTCATGAAGGAAAGTATAGAAGGGAAGGGAAGGAAAGAAGGAAGAGAGAGGTGAAAATCATGGATGTAAAGCAGGGTGGGAGGGGGGGAAGGAAGAAAGAAAGAAAGTTGCAATGCTTACCTTATTCCTGGCAGCCAGTGCTCCCCTCCGATGTCCAACACTCTGGAATGTGGACTTTCCCTTAATGTCCAATATACAATATACAATGCAGGATTTCTTGTCCTGCATTTTATATGATGATGTCAAACAGCTGCGACCAGTCTGGCAGCAAGGGAAAGAGGCTACAGGAAGGAAGGTAACTAATAAAGTCATAGAAGGAAGTTGATATACTTATTTTAAAATGCTTATTTATAATATATATAAGGTTTCTATTTTTTTCCCTACCCAATAGGAATGGGAAAAGCTGGGGGGGGGGGGGGGGACGGAACTGCAGAAAGTTTTATATTCAGGAGGAGCTTGGTACACGAGGCTCACAGTAAGAACTTAGAACAAAGAGAATATAGTAGATGTCATGAATACACCGAACGTGGGAGTCTCTGAATGTCCTCTTTCATCCTTCTATTATCTACAAGAAAAAGAAAAGCCATTCTCTGATTCCTTAATTATAATTTTTGTTTTCTTGATTGTTTTTACTTTCACTCATAGCTATAACTTTTGATAATAATTAACTTGGGAAAAGTGTATTAAGATAATGAGAAAATGAATTGCAAATAGAATTTACAGCTCGGCTCTGGTTTGATTGCAGAAGCATATTATGAGAATGTCATTAGATAGCAATCAGTTCTGCTTTTATGGCAATATCAATACAACCTTAATTACGAAGACCACTTAGTTTGGGGAAAGGATGAAGGGGGACTCTTTGGTTCAGTCCCTAATGACTTTATGAGAATTTATTCGCAAGAATATCAGGCAGGAGTTTGTAAATCGTAGAACTCTGACCCCTGTGGCTTGTAATGAGCACTCCAACCAGCCCAGGAAGGCTTGTACAGAATAGGCATCAATGAGTGGCTTCTAAGAGGCAGCAAATACATAATGGAGTTGATGTAGGCAAACTGGTGGAAGGAAAAGGGGAGATGAACCTGATTAATATTAGCTCAATATTATTGAGCTTGAGAAGTTCTAGCAGCTTAGTTTCTAGCTCCTCTACCTTGCAGTACTGGGGTCCATGGTTTGGAACCCAGGTTTCCTCCAACAGTCTCAAACAGGGTTGTCAAACACAAATTATATCGCGGCCACATTAGCATTATGGTTGCCCTCAATAGGCCAGCTGTTTCTGTAAGATTAGATGTCCAGAGCACCCCACCTCCCTTTACATCTAATGTCAATAGCCCTTCCCCACTATCCGATATCAAGAGTTGCACACCCTGCCTTACATAAAAGTCCACTCCCCTACCTTGTGCTGCTGCCGGGAAGAAGCCGGGGGTGGAACTGGAAAGCAGAAATTTAAGGGTCTGGAGGAGAACCAGAGGAGGGCTGGAGTCAGCTGCTAAACGCCGAGACCAGGGGATGTGGAGACAAGGGGGTGCTGCGGCTGCACAGAGTTCTGTAGGAGGAGTTCTGTCCTCCTCTTTGCTGTCAACTGCTGAAATGGGGTTGGGGGGGGGGGGTCAGAGACAAACCTCTTTGCCACTGCGGGGAGAAGCGCAGAATCTGTCAGAGGAGTTATGTTAGTAGGTGGGAGAACTGCCGCGCCAACTCTAAATGGAGAAGCAGCCAACACCACAATCAGACTAATTGTAAAATATAAATAAAACAGTAATGTGTGGCGCTAATGAGATGTGCTAGGAATGTGCTAGGAATCTAAATGAGTGAATATAAGGTCACAGTAGTGATAGTGACACACAAAATAACAAAAGTATGTCATCAAACATGTATAGAATGTATATCCACAAAGATATTATAGCTCATAAATCTGAGGGTCATAAACTATGTTGGTGACAAAGAAGTGTAAGTGAATCACACTGGATGTGACATCAAGGTAAAGACCAAAATAATAAAAATAAAAAGTACAATGAGAAAAATGGGATCAATCAGACCAAAGTGAACGGTCCTGTGAATCACATTAACGTGACAATGCAAACATGAGTGAATGAATGAGATAAGCAATGCAGCATGTCTACCATGTCAAACTAGTAAAAGTCATAAACAAAAATAAATAACACATGGGTATAACATTGTGCATGTATAGTCCATATGCAAAGTGGAGATTCATGGAAGTGCAGATATGGTGCTGTTGATACTCCAAAATTTCATAAATGCTTCTCAAAGCGGTGTTAGAGGCATACTGACATGCAAGACACTATCTTCTGAAACCCAACTTTAAGCAAAGAAAAATACAATGCCCTTACCAGAGGTGGTGGAGTCAGATAAGCTTATACCGTCAATCGGTGAGGTTGAATCCGATTCCAAACGATCAGATATGCTTGGTAGGGAAGGAGAGCCTTTGGACTTACTCACCCCTGGAGGAGATGAACTGAGCCTGAACTTCCTGCTGGCCTAGTTACTTGTCCAGGGACTGGCTTGAATCATCCACCAAGCTCCACTCAATCTGCGACAATCCTCAAAATGTGACAAGGAAAAAAGAGAAAAACCTCCACATGGTGTAAATCGGATAAGAATGGAAAATGTATTGGTATAAAAGGTATTTCCAACATATGGTAAAAAAATATGGGCGATAAAAAATTGGTTCAATTGAACTAAACAGCGCAGTAAAAGGTCTATTTTGCTACCCCAGTCACCTTTTACTGCACTGTTTAGTTCAATTGAAATGATACCTCATGAGATACCACATCCATTCAGGTTTAGGAGATATCCAGGGTAGCTAAAGGTAAGCCTTATTATAGGCTTCCCTGTAGCAAAAAGCATGTTGTAGGGGTTTACAACCACTTTAATGCTTGGAACATGCATAATACAAACAGTAAAGAGGGTGGGGTAGCGTTATTGACCGGAATTAACCCCATAGGCCCGGCTGGAAGAAGTGTGGCTGCCCGGTACCTTAGGAACATGGTACAGGAACTGAATGCTGTATGGCCAGTGACAGCAATGTTATGTCCAATGTCAGTGTTCTAAACATAGACAACCTGGCTGGTTCAGGGGCCAGTATCCCAGTGAAGAAAATGGAGCTAGGACAGATGCTAAATGGGACTAGTACTGTCACAGTATTGTTGATAAATATTACGGTCACAAGTGAAGGAGCAGCTCCAACTTTCAACACAAACCACACATATAAGACCAGGCTTAAAACTAAACGCTGAATCCGGTGTGGTTAAACTGTGAGTCTGGTTAGGGCAGACCAGACTGGGCTTCTCAGTCACTCTGTGCCCCTAATAGACACAGGGGGGTTTATTTACTAAAGCTAGAGAGGGCCAAATTGGTCACAATTCTGCAAAGAAACCAATCAGCTTCTAACCTCAGCTTTAGCAATAAAACCTGGAAGCTGATTGGTTTCTCTGCAGAATTGTGACCCGTTTTGCCTCTCTAGCTTTAGTAAATAAACCCCAGGGTGACTTACACATAAGAGGGGCCTGAGGTGCTGAACTAGGAGTTTCCTGACCTCTCTAAGGTAAGCTGGGTTCCACGGGCCCCCCCCCCCCGCCCAAAGTGACTCCCGTCCTAAGAACCTTCTCCCCTCAGCCAGAACACTGAAGATGGGTCGTGGATGGGTCTTCCATCATGGCAATGACCCAAAACATACCACCAAGGCAACAAAGGAATGGCTCAAGAAGAAGCACATTAAGGTCCTGGAGATGCCAAGATGGTCTCCAGACCTTAATCCTATAGAAAATTTATGGAGGGAACTGAAACTTTGAGTTGCCAAGCGACAGCCAAGAATGGATTTAGAGAAGATCTGTAAAGAAGAGTGGACCAAAATCCCTTCTGAGATGTGTGCAAACCTGGTCACCATCTACAAGAAACATCTTACCTCTGTGCTTGCCAACCAGGGTTTCTCCACCAAGTACTAAGTCAGGTTTTGCTTGGAGATCAAATACTTATTTTACTCACTGAACTGCAACTCAATTTATCACATTTGTATCGTGTTTTTTCTGGATTTTTGGTTGATATTCTGTCTCTATCATTTAAAATACACCCATGATAAAAATTATAGACTCTTCATTTCTTTGTAAGTGGGGAAACTTACAAAATCTGCAGGGGATCAAATAATTATTTTCCCCACTGTATGACAAAAAACGTATTGGTAACAACAATACATAATACTTTAACAAAGTAAATACAATACAGTTAAAGAGGAGAAGTACAGTTATAGAGCTAGTCTGTTGGAAAGACTCATTGAAGGCGCCACATCCGTTTTTGTTGCAAATATAACATGGGAAAGAAGAATTGGGACTTTTCAAGCGCAAATATAAACGAAAATGAGAAAAATAGAAAATATTTATTTAGATTAAAAATACATAAGTGAAAATATAAAACCACAGTAAATCAGTAACAAATATCTACAGAAGTATAATTGTATCTCTACATGTTTCACCATTCACGGCTTCATCAGGAGATTCTGTTACAATAAATTCTGTGTGTATAGACTGATCGCTTTAAAGATTCAAAGTTACAATTATTAACAACTGTGGAGAGGCGTGCAGGACCATTTGGGAGCATCATAGAGAAGGGTAATAGACTGGGAAGATATGAAAGTCCATCTCAATAGTTTTTCAGGACAAGACTTTTTAAATCTTAAAAATATTTCAAAGTATTTCGGACGTCCCTATTATTTTCTGGAGCACTACATAGCATACCTCCTTCCATGGACTGAACAATGTTCGGTCCATGGAAGGAGGTATGCTGTGTACTGCTCCAGAAAATAATAGGGAGGTCCGAAATACTTTGAAAAAAATTTCAGATTTAAAAAGTCTATTTTCCCCTTATATGCAAATGGAGCAATTGTAACCTGTTGGTGACATCAAGACTCTGACTTGTCCTGAAAAACTATTGAGATGGACTTTCATATCTTCCCAGTCCATTACCCTTCTCTATGATGCTCCCAAATGGTCCTGCACGCCTCTCCACAGTTGTTGATGATTGTAACTTTGAATCTTTTAAGTGATCAGTCTATACACACAGAATTGATTGTAACAAAACCTCCTGAAGAAGCCGTGAATGGCGAAACATGTAGAGATACAATTATACTTCTGTTGATATTTGTTACTGATTTACTGTGGTTTTATATTTTCACTTATGTATTTTTAATCTAAATAAATATTTTGTATTTTTCTAATTTTCGTTTATATTTGCGCTTGAAAAGACCGAATTCTTCTTTCCCATGTTATATTTGCAACAAAAAGGGATGTGGCGCCTTCAATGAGTCTTTCCAACAGACTAGCTCTATAACTGTACTTCTCCTCTTTAACTGTATGGTATTTACTTTGTTAAAGTATTATGTATTGTTACCAATAAGTTTTTTGTCATACAGTTAATCTAAATAAATATTTTCTATTTTTCTCATTTTAGTTTATATTTGTGCTTGAAAAGTCCCAATTCTTCTTTCCCATGTTATATTTGCACCATACAGTTAAAGTTTACATCCACTTCTACTGCTCTTGTTAAATTTACTTTTATACTTATCCTCCTCACCTTTCTTTCCATCCTTTCTCCATCCCTTCCATTTTTTATTACTTTGATATTAGAATGCCCACGTGTCATTTGAGCTATTTAAGCCATATTTATGCAATCATTCTCTATAGAGTAGGATGCTTTACAACTCCAGTATTCCAATTCCGTCATTTGTGTTGACTTTGAATGCGTCACCCATCATTGCGTTTCAAAGTTACATTAGGTGGATTAGTTCTTTCCTTCTTTTTTTTTTTAATTTTTAATCTGGCATTAGAAATGGGCAAGCCATATGGTAGTACAATATGTTTGCATGCTAAATTACTACCTAACAAATATGCCTTGAGCCGTGGCGCCTACAATGCTCGTGGAATGGTAATACCATATCACAGGCTCTGTCATAACTGCATTAGAGGTCAGAAGAACTTTATTTTTATTTTTTATATACGCAATGTAACTTTGAAGACAGATTGTAAATGCGTGTTTTCTAACAACTTCTAGGATATTGCTGGCAGTTTTGTGAAAGTTATAGCCGATAAGAGTAAACAGATTTGTCGGCAATGACAGCAGCAATGCTATGACAAGGCTGAGTGACAGCTCGGCTCAGAAGAGAAAACTTCAGTTAAAGCTGTACTCCCAGCAGATAGAAAAGACACAAATTATTTGTCATTATACCAATACACACTATATCACCAAAAGTATTGGGACACCTGCCTTAACACGCACATGAACTTTAATGGCGTCCCAGTCTTAGTCCGTAGGGTTCAATATTGAGCTGGCCCACCCTTTGCAGCTGAGAAGGCTGTCCACAAGGTTTAGGAATGTGTCTATGGGAATGTCTAGCCATTCTTCCAGAAGCACATTTGTGAGGTCAGGCACTAATGTTGGATGAGAAGGCCTGGCTCACAGCCTCCGCTCTAATTCATCCCAAAGGTGTTCTATCGGGTTGAGGTCAGGACTCTGTTCAGGCCAGTCAAGTTCCTCCACCCCAAACTCGCTCATCCATGTCTTTATGGACCTTGCTTTGTGCGCTGGTCTAAATCATTTGGTGGAGGGATGATTATGGTGTGGGGTTGTTTTTCAGGGGTTGGGCTTGGCCCCTTATTTCCATTTCATGCTCCCAAGATTGTGGGAACAATTTGGGGATGTAAATGTGTAAATTACTGCGCCAACCTGTGAAAAGTGAGCAGCCAACACAACAATGAGACTAATTGTGATGCAAATGGAAATATAAAGTGTGGCGCTAAAATGTGAGTGAAGGAAAAGGGATGTAGGGAGAGGCTATCTAAAAGAGACTAGTCCCTCTCTTATAGAAACATATGTAAATGATGTGTTTCACAACTGAAAAAAGTGAAAATAATGGTGTCATGTGACTTGGAGTCGCTTGCAGCCAACAGTTATGAAGTGTCACAAGTGTTAGTGATATATAGCAAAAAAGTGCAAAACAGTATAAGTGCAATAAACTGCAAAGCAATATATATGGTGACTGGTAAGAGCAGACAAGCAATAAAACATAAACATAAAAGAGCCAGTGATGAGTCTTAAATAAAATAACAATGTATGAGTCCCAAGAGTGGTGATAAGAGGGATGTAGTGAAGAGGCAACTTCAACATAAATCAAACAGTCTCTGGGGTGGATATATTCAGTGGTAGATGTACACCCAGGAGTGCTTTCACCATTGAAGGGACAAGGGGAGAAAGAGGTACCCTTACCGGGAGCAATGGACTGGGGTCGTTGAAGTCTCTTAAGACGAAACGTGTAGGTTTAAAACGACGGCCTTGGCCACCTTTTAATGCGCTCTTTTTTATTTGTTTATTGCTTTTATTGAATAATTTTTGGATATCCGTTTTATTTGCTACCAATAAATCCTGCCATACGGATTTACACTATGTGGAGACTCTTTTTCCTCTACATGCTTTTTAACATCTCCTCTTTGAGCTGGAGGAAAGCTCCTGGCAAGCTGACATCTGTTCATCTGTTTGGCGGGCGTTGCCATCTTCCATTCATCTCCTCATTTGGCGTCCTTGATGTTCATCTGCCTACTGGAGGGGTTATCGTGCAGCCCAGCTTGAGAGTTCCGCTTCAGGTCTCCTGTTCTACGCTTTACTGATCCACCACCGTATGGTGAATTTGGGGATGGCCCCTTCCTGTTCCAACATGACTGCGCACCAGTGCACAAAGCAAGGTCCATAAAGACATGGATGAGCCAGTTTGGGGTGGAGGAACTTGACTGTCCTGACCTTAAGCCGATAGTAGTGTAAGAACCTGAAGTTGACTTGCCATTAGCCTATTGCAATCCCATGTACAACAGAGCTCAGCCTGGGAAAGGAAAAAGCAGCACAAGAAGACAATCAGTTGGGCTATGTAATTGAGGTGATAACAAGGCACACTCTGAGAGAAGAGTGCCAGAGAGAAGAAAGCAGGGCCAGGACAAAGGGGTGAGGCAGGAGGGGCGGCTGTCCCAGTCCCAGTGGTATAATATGAGGGGGGGGTGCTGGGACAAGGTCATCTAGCGCTCCCTCCACCCCAAATGGCGCCCCCTCCCCCCCAAATGTATGAGCATTATGTGTTAGCAAAATTCCTTCCCTCCCCAAAAAAAACCACTAATCTTCACACTTACCCCCTAAGCATAAATTCCTATTGCAAGCCAAAATTTTCAAACAAAAATTCCCCCTCTTCCAGTACAAATCCCCCCTCCCAACTCAAATCCTCTCCCTCCCCAAATCCTCCCTCATAGCACAAATCCTCTACCCCTCAAATTTCCCCTCTGAGCATAAATCCTCTCCTCCCCCTACAAATCCCCCTCTCCCAGCACAAATCCCCTCCCCCCAATCCCCCTTGCTAACACAAATCCACCCTCCTAGTACAAATCCCCCATCCAAATCACCCTTCTAGCACAACCTCTGACAGGAATAGTCACAGCAGCATTACTACTCTTATCTGCTTAGTACTGGAGGTGACAAGCCAATTCTGGAGAGGAGGAGAGAGGCAGGAGAGAGTACAAGTTGTGGCCCCCCCCCCCCAGATCTTCTCTTTTGCCACTGCAGCATTCCTGAATCAGACTGCTGGTTTGAAGATAAACAGTGGGGACCTTGAGTGGAGAGTGTGAACAAGTTTTGCTTTTGACTACTGGTGATTGCTAAGTTGCATTTTTAGGGACTTTTTGGGGCTTTACCTTGTAGCTTTTTAACACCTTTTTCTGTCACTTTTTAAACAGATTTTTTTTCTTTGCTTCCCTTAGCCTACAAATTAAGGGGAGAAGTTAATTGGCCACAGGTGCTTGAGGCCTATATAACTTTCTGTATAACTCATTGTGAGCCTGCTCATCTTTGAGCTTGCTGGAACTTAGACCAAATGGAACTGGACTAAGTGGACTAAGTGGTGAGTTAAAAAAACAGAGTTTGTGGAACTGGACTAAGTTAAAAAAAACAGTTCAAAACAAGAGGTTATAACAGAGGTCAAGTACCTGTGTAGGGTGAGTGTTTACCTGTGTATTGTATTCGTAAGTACATGAGTGCTGTGAGTGCATGTGGGCTGTATTGAGTATTAGTGTCAGGTAGTACCTGTGTATTGTGAATACCTGAGTTTTGTCTGAGTAGTGTGTGTGTGTGGATCGTTAGTACTTGTGTATTGTGTGTGTGTGCATGTGGGTCAGCGAGTGCAAGTTGGTCAGCGAGTGCAAGATGGTCAGCGAGTGCACGTTGGTCTGCGAGTTTAGGTTGCTCTACGAGTGAGTACCTGTGTATTAACTTGATGATTACCTGTGTATTGTCTTGTTGAGTATTAGTGTCAGGAAGCTAGTTGTTAGGTAATTTAGACAAGGTATAATCCCCAGTCCTCATTAAATTAGTAGGTACGATGTCCGGTGGGATGCGACTCGGTGTACATCTTACGGCAAGTATGCGTTCCTTGGTCATTTGAGCGAGGGTGAATACTGCTGTGCAAAATGTAAGCACATTATTTCCCTGGAAGCCCAGGTTCTGACTCTGGGGAAGCAACTGTCAGCACTGAGAAGACCCTCCATACTAAAGGAGAGCCGGGAACGTACACGGCAGGGGCCAGCACAGAGGCGGGTGGAGACAAAGAGGGGCAGGCACTAGGAAAGAGTAGATGGGTGACAGTCAGGAAGGGTAGAGGGGGACGTGCCAGGGAGACTGATTCAGGGATGGAGCATCCCAATAAGTAAGCTCAATTGAGTGACATTGGTGAAACCAGTCAGGGACGAGCACTGCTGGAGCTGAGGGACTCTCCTAGCTGCCGGGGGAAGAACTCCTCCAGTGAGAGTGGGGGGAGGCAAAGGGAAAGGAAAGACAGATTCTGATGATAGGGAACTCAATTCTTAGAAGGACAGAGAGGGCAATCTGTCACAAAGACCTGAAGTGCTGAACTGTATGCTGTCTACCGGGTGCTCGGGGTCGTCACATCAAGGATCTGGTGGACAGATTGCTGGGAGGGGCTGGGGAAGACCCGGCTGTCATGGTGCACGTTGGCACCAATGACGAAGTCAGAGAGAGATGGAGTGTCCTAAAGAACGATTTTAACGACTCAGGAGCTAAATTAAGGAAAAGGACCTCCAAGGTAGTATTCTCAGAAATACTACCGGTACATCGAGCCACACCAGAAAGGAAGAGGGAGATTAAGGAAGTAAACAAGTGGCTGAGGAGCTGGTGTAGTAAGTAGGGGTTTGGGTTCCTGGAGGACTGTTCCGACTTCTCAGTCGATCACCAGTACTGTAGAAGGGATAGACTACACCTAAATGAGGAGTGTTAGAGGGGTTTTTAAACTAGGCAACGAGGGGAGGGGGGGGGCAGAGGTAGAGATAGTCAGTGTGGAACCAATGCCAGGAGCCTAGCGGACAAGTTGGGTGAACAAGAGATACTGTTGTATGAGGAGGATTTGGATTTTGTGGGAATTTCAGAGACCTGGTTCAACAGCTCTCATGATTGGCTGGCAACCATTCAAGGGTATACCCTTTATCGCACAGACAGAGAGGGTAAAAAAGAAGGAAGGGTATGCCTACATATCAAGAATAATGTACAAGTGAATGCGAGAGATGACATCACTAAGGGAGCTAGGGAGGGGGTGGAATCCTTATGGGTAGAGCTTGAAAGGGATAAAGCTAAGGGGAAAATAATACTGGCAGTATGCTATAGGCCCCCTAACCTGAGTAAGGAGGGGGAGACGGATCTCCTATCACAAGTTGGATTAGCAACAAGGATGGGAAGTCTTATCATAATGGGGAATTTTAATTATCCAGACATAGACTGGGTGGAGGGAACCACGCATTTGTCTAAGGCTAGCCAGTTCCTAAATGTCTTGCAGGACAATTTCATGATTCAGATGGTAGACGCACCAACTAGAAATAAAGCATTACTGGATCTACTGATTACCAACAATACAGACCTGATCACGATGTGGAAATACCGGGCAATTTAGGTAACAGCGATCACAGGTCAATTAGTTTCAGTATAAATTACACAAATAGGAAACATAAGGGCACTACAAAGACACTGAATTTCAAAAGAGCCAACTTCCCTAAACTACAAACCTTGCTAGAAGGCATGAATTGGGATAAAATCTTAAGAACAAAGAACACGGAGGAGAGAAGGGTTTGCTTTAAGAGCATATTAAATAAGGGCATTTGCCAATGCATTCAATTAGGTAATAAATTTAAAAGAGTGAACAAAAGTCCTGGATGGCTTAACGCCAATGTAAAAATGCATATAAAAGCAAAGGAGAAGGCCTTCAAAAATACAAGGTTGAGGGGTCATCATCAGCATTCAGACTTTATAAAGAATGCAACAAGAAATGTAAAGGTGCAATTAGGGCGGTTAAGATAGAACACGAAAGACAAATAGCGGAGGAGAGCAAAAAAAATCCCAAGAAATTCTTTAAGTATGTAAACACTAAAAAAGGGAGGACAGGCCATATTGGCCCCATAAAGAATGAGGAAGGACATCTGGTAACAAAGGATAGACAGATGGCGAAGGTATTGAATTTATTCTTCTCCTCAGCCTTCACAAGGGAATCAGGGGGGCTTCAGTAACCAAAACTGCAGTGTTTATCCTCATGACACATCACAGGAAGCACCTCCATGGTTAACAGAGGACAGAATTAAAAATAGACTTGGGAAACTTAACATTAATAAATCACCGGGACCAGATGGCTTGCATCCAAGGGTACTTAGGGAACTCAGACAAGTAATTGCCAGACCATTGTTCCTAATTTTATTGACAGTCTATTGACTGGAATGGTACCAGCTGATTGGAGAAAAGCCATTGCAGCACCAATATTTAAAAAAGGGCCCAAAATACATCCCTGGGAATTACAGACCAGTTAGCCTAACATCAATAGTATGCAAGCTCTTGGAGGGGATGATAAGGCACTATATACAAGATTTTAGTAATGAGAACAGTGTCATTAGCAGTAATCAGCATGGATTTATGAAGAATCGTTCTTGCCAAACCAATCTATTAACCTTCTATGAGGAGGTGAGTTGCCATCTAGATAAAAGAAGGCCCGTAGATAGTGCCGGCCAAAGACATGGTGCTGCCTGGGACCAAGAATGAAATGCTGACCCCCCCCCCAAAAAAAATTAAAAATCACGCCCACCAAAAGGCCCCCACATTCATTTTTTTATATCATGATAACTAAAATTAAATTAAATCTTTGAGGCGCCGTAGGAGCGGTGAATACACCGCTCCTACAGCGCCTCTGCCCATTGAAATCAATGGGCAGCGCCTCCGAACCGTCGGCAAATCGCCCCGCTAGTGGCCGAAAAGCACCGCAAAAACAACAGGAAATTGCCGCACGACTCAGTGTAAAAGTATCCTTACTGGCAATCTGATCTATCTTGCACAGAGAGGGAGTTGAAGCACAGCAGTAATTAACTTCTTTTATGCCTGTTCCCAATAGGCTGCCCAGGCTCAGCCCCCACTCTGTCACGGGCGCAGCCGCACAGGCAGCTCTCCTCAGACCCTTCCTTCCCTCACGCTGGAGATGGAAGATGGAAGAGGTAGGCGGAGCAATTGATTGGTGCAGAGGCTGAGCGTTGTGAATGCTGGGGCGGCCGCGGCCTCTGAAGTCACTGGTTAGTAGGCGCCGGGCGGCAGGCAATTCTAACAACCAGTGCAAGAGACAGCGCACAGTGGACAGCCGACCAGCATCCGCTCTGCTCCTGAGAGTTTTGCTGACTGATCTGGGATTCCTGGTGGTAACTTCTTGCCGGCCTGGCTGCCGTCCCCTGTTGAATGCCATGGTCCCATTGGGTCCCATGGTAGGGCCGGCCCTGCCCGTAACCGTGGTGTATCTGGATTTTGCAAAAGCATTTAGCACGGAATTTGTGCTGGGAGGGGTGATTGGGAGGAATTTGTACTGGGAGGGGGGATTTGAAGGGGAGAGGATTTGAGTTGGAAAGAGGAATTTTTATTTGGGGAGAATTTTGGCCTGCAAATAGAATCTATGTTTATGGGGGCGAGCGTGCAGATTCGTACTTTACTTTTATTTATTTTATTTTTTGTGGGGGCGGGGGATTTTGCTGACACACAAATGCTCACATATTGTAGGGGGGGGGGGAGTTATTATGTCTAGGGGGCATAGAAAAGTAGATTTACTTACCTGATCCACCACTCCTCCATGCTGCTAGACCCCCGCAGCGTCTTCTCCCCCGGCAGTCTGATGGCCCTGATGTTGACAAGACCAAAACAGGATCCATAACCCTGCACTGGGCATGAGGATTTCAAGGGACAGTCCACCGCTGGAGCATGGGGGAGCAGAGAATCAGATAAGTAAATTCTTTTACTGTCCCCCACTGCATGTAAAGGATTTTTTTTTTTGCTGGAGTTGGGCTTTACTTAAGCTGGTTCAAAGCTTGCTGTCCCAGGTATCTTGTTTTCAGGTGGCTCCATAGTCTTGCAGGGTTCTATCGAGCCACTCCATGGCCACCCTTGTGTGCACACTCAGCAAGCCACTCCCTTGCACAGCAGGGCTATGCTGTGTGGTAGAGCTGTGTATGTTTTAGAATTAGACGGAAATGCAGATCCTTTGACAGATACGGGCTCCTGTACACTGATATCTGCAAATATCGTCTAGTGTGATATTAATAGAGTTTTCTGGCCTTAGAAGTGAATAGCTGTACTTGTGTAAATGCAGATGCTCTTTTTCATCAATGTTCACCTGCACATGCATGTATAACAAAATTCCCCCCGAATGTGGAAAACTACGCAAAACTATTTTTTTCTAATTCCCCTATTTCTACTAAAAAAAATCAACAAAGGTGCCAACAACATGTGCCCGGCTACACAGTTATCTCAAAAGTTGCCATTGTTGGTTTTTGAGATATCTCTCCCATGCATGTTGCCACACCAAGAGATGGAACCCTAACTTTCCCCTTACAATTATTTGGAGCCAAAATACTGTATATAGTATTGTATGTATTTCTCAGGCTTGGGAATATACTGAAGAATCTAAGGGCTTCAATGTATGAAAATGTATTGCCCTAGTGGGGCCCTTCGTTTAGCTAGGAAGCCCACATCTAGATTAGCCAATTTGCAGAAATATGTGTGGACTCTCACCCACCCTACCTTCCTCCAATGCAGTTTTCAGCTACTCTACCAAAACCTCCACCCATTCAGAACCCGCGTTTAGACTGCAGA
This sequence comes from Lithobates clamitans, assembly GCA_037952925.1. NCBI lineage: Eukaryota > Metazoa > Chordata > Amphibia > Anura > Ranidae > Lithobates > Lithobates clamitans. The sequence continues at coordinate 874,589 of JBBGZY010001653.1, read as the reverse complement.
GCCAAAGTTTAAAAAAATATCACTTTAAGCCTAATTTTAAGCATCTATAAAGCACTTAAAGGGGTTGTAAACCCTCATGGTTTTTCACCTTAATGCATTTCATGCATTAAGGTGAAAAACCTTCTGCGGTGCTGCAACGCCCCCGAGCCCCCGTTTTACTTACCTGAGAGCGATCCTTCTCCGGCCGGGAATGAGCACACCAGCTCTACCTGGTATCGCGTGTCCTGATTGGATAGATTGATAGCAACACAGCCATTGGCTCCTGCTGCTGTCAATCAAATCCAATGACGTGGCGCCGGGGGGGGGGGGCCGGGCCGAGTCCTGCATTCTGTGTGAATGAACACAGCACGGGTGTCCACCAATGAGCGTGTTTCTCCAACATGGACACTCGATGTGGGGAGGAGCTACCAGCACCGCTGAGGGACCCCAGAAGAGGATGATCGGGGCCACTTTGTGCAAAACCAACTGCACAGTGGAGGTAAGTATGGCATGTTTGTTTTTTGTTTTTTTTTAGACGAGGATTTACAACCCTTTTAAAAAAAAGGTAACCAGTAGTTTTTAAATTGAGACCTCCTACTCTCAAGCTCTCGTCTCCTCCACCCATGCTCGTCTTTAGGATTTCTCCAGAGCCTCTCCCATCCTCTGGAACTCGCTACCTCCGCCTGTTCGGCTATCCCCTACTCTTGCTACCTTCAGGCAATCCCTGAAAACTCATCTCTTCAGGAAAGCCTATCACGTCTCCAACTAATCTTCTACCACTTCCATCGGCTCATTCCCCACAGTTACAACCTTTTGTACCACCTGCCCCACCCTATTAGATTGTAAGCTCTTCTGCGCAGGGCCCTCTTAATCCTCTTGTATTTTATTGTATTATAACTGTATTGTCTCCCTTTTATATTGTAAAGCACTGCCTAAACTGTTGGCGCTATATAAATCCTGTATTTTTAATAATAATAATAATTATTATTTAAATGTTTTTTGTTTAAAGTCAAGTCTTTTTTTTTTAAATAACGATAACATAGAATGTGTAAAGATAAAAAAAAAAAAAAACTTCTGCCTTTGGAACCACTTTACGTTATTTTATGTTCATGGGAACATGTAAGAGATATAAAGTAGGTGTTATCCCAATTCAGCTGCAAAAGTGGAAGTGCACTTTAAATGTCCGATAGCCTAGACAGGGAGTCAGCTTGCTGCAATGTGACACGTGCTGAGTCCTGCAGGATGGATTTTATTTGATGCTTTTTCTCACGTACATCCTGAACTTCTCCAGTAATGTCATGTTAATGGAAGTTTCCTCTCCTCTGACCTTTCCTTTAGGGACCTGAGCTCCCCCAGCGGACTCCGTCTTATCTTCTTCCCCCCCTCTTCTAGACAAGTCACGGCACAAGCTGCCCTATGGCAAGAGTGTATTCCTTTCTTTTTTTAAAGCGCACGCACTGAATACTTAATGCGCTGGGCAGTAACGTGTCATGGCTTTGGATGGCATTCAGGCATTACAGAGTCTTCGGGGGCTTATAAAGCCTTTCCGCCAGGGATTTGTGCTGAAATTCACTTTGCAAAATCTGTTCTATCAGCAGCATGCTTTCTTCCACCTTCTTGTCTTTTTTTTTTTTTTCCCTCTATTCCTTCCTTTCTAAAACAAGACCAACTTTCGCCTCAGGGTAGACTAATTTATAGCATTAATAAATATAATAATACGTCTTCATACAGAGCGCTGATTGCTTCAAATGCAAAATCCTTGTCTGAGACGTCCAAGCAGCTCGGTCTCCTGAGATCAGAGAATGTCAAGCTATTTAAAAAAGAACAAGGTGATCCTGGTAATCAGAATGTAGTTGAGGCTCTGGTGACGTCTTGCTCCATGTGGATGAGGGTTTTAGGGATGTGCCAATCAAGAATACACATCTAGTTCTGACCAAGAAAGAAAAGACTAATGCTGGCTATACACTATACGAAAAATCGGCCGAAATTCGGTCATTTAGACTGGTCGTTCATTTTTCGGCCAGTTAATGGGCACAAAATCGGTAATCATTGGGACGTTTTTGAGCCGAGAAAAAAAACGAAGGACAAGTTTGGAAATTTTCTGCTGAAC